>JACEFZ010011341.1:27500-100000 GCA_014155875.1 Cepaea nemoralis | reverse complement strand
GAAGGAAGAGTAGAGAGAGAGAAAAGAATGATGATGATGATGATGATGATGATGATGATGATGATGATGATGATGATGATGATGATGATGATGATGATGATGATGATGATGATTACAACTATTACACCATTATCAATAACGAAAAAGAAAAATAAAAAATGAACTTTAACCTCAGTAATAACAATTATGTAGAGATATGTGAAGAGGAAACTTTCTGCAAAATGATTATCTTTATTTTTATGGAGAATGTATCTGAACAAATTGAAAACAGAGCTCATATAAAGCATTCTGGTGTGTGTATTTCTCTCACAAACAGTGGTTATTCACTAATTATAACCACACTCCAACACTAGACCTAAGACATTAAATGATATGATTGTCTCCCTTAACATCGTGACCACCATACAACCACACACAAAAAAAACAGGACGATTCATTGGATGCCACCAGCAAGCTGCGAAATACAGGGAGGGACACCAGGAGCTTGTAAAGCGGGGCGGAGATATGCACCAGACAGTTCTAAGCACAATTTATAAAACTGTAAAACGTTCTATAAAAGATGGTTACTTATGAAATAGCGAAATGACCAGCCTGGCCATGTGAACTGAAGATGGCTATCATAAACTTTCCAGACAAGATCAGTTATATTGTGAGATTGCAATCACGGCACGAATAGTTGAAATAACATCTAGATCACGAGTGCCAGATAGTTACCTCGGATCATTGTGTGTGTGGCAATAACCTCACGACGGTCAGTCGCCTTCAACAGCCCTGTCCAACATACAACAATGAATACACACTATTGTTTGGGGCTCATAGAGGTAGACGAAAGACATTGGGATTAGAGGACAAACTAGGCAATATAAACATTGGAAGATATAGTTACCGACTGGGATTCAAACCTGTCATCTCCGAATGACGACAAATCTCGCCTGATGTGTTTGTGTGTTTGTTATTTGACCTATGCTTGTTTAATATAAAATTCTGAGACCTATGGTTATATACGACTTCTGTACTTATTTCATTGTTGTGTGAACATGTTGATGATAGACCTGGCTAATGAAGAAACCTTTTCAGGGGTGTTTAGTTGGTCATGCGTCGAAGTACACTTGTTCCTGCAGTCAGGCGTCGTGTGGAAGTGACAGGTTCGAAACCCGGTCGGTAACTATAGCTTTCCAATTGTATGCCATCTATGGTGTCAATCCCTACATCGTCTACCTCTAAATACGCCAAAAATAGCGTTTATTTATGAACTGTCCTTGTGACCTCACAGGGTTCCCCAAATGATATGTATGTGTAATACGTTTACAACAACGAGTTGAGTTGAGCAGAGCTAAGAACCGACATCACAGCACATTCCTATACGTGCTCCGTCCCCTCATTCAACAGCAAGCGAAGAAACAACAATGCAAGCAAATAAATATGGCACCAGCCTACCTGATCCATCGAGAATTTTACGGGAATGTCATAAACCCTTAATTAACTACTGCTATAGAGACATGAACGTGTGCGTCTTAGTGCGATCGAGAAAGACGTATATTTCTGAGTTCCATATATTCGCCCTAGACTTCTGTCGACGCACATATCGAAATCCTCAATGTAAGGTGCATCTTTTCATCCAGCACCCATGCTTGCTCTCCATTGAGTGATGGATACACCTTGCCTTGATGAGCTAGCCATATCATTCCCTGGTATCTTTGACACAGTCTATTCTCCATTATAAAGATGAAGACACGCAGCGAAGAGCTAGAAAGAAAATACGCCCTCTTCTTCTTCTTCTTCTTCTTCTTCTTCTTCTTCTTCTTCTTCTTCTTCTTCTTCTTCTTCTTCTTCTTCGTCTTCTTCTTCTTCTCTTCCCCCATTTACCGCATGAGGGGAATGGGGGTGGGGGTGGGGGGCAATGTAACGATCTTATTTGCGTTCTTTCCAATGCTCTTTGTAAGGTGGTTGACCATTTCTTTAAGTTAGTTCTTGATATTATCACTCCATCTGTTTTGTGGTCTTTCCCTTGCTCTATATCCATTATAAACGTATCTTCAATTTGGCGTTTTGTAACAAATGGTACCAGGATATTCTTGTGAGGTGGCCAAATCATTTAATCTGTTGTTATTTAATGGAGTGATTGACTGGATTCAGACCTGGTCGTCTTCTAATTTCCTCATTCATAATTATATCTCTAACGGTTATTCCCACAGCTCTTCTAAGGCCTCTCACGTTTGTTGTTCAGATTTTGCTATCATTAGTTGCATTAATGGTCCATACTTACAAGTATTGTTGAAGGTGGGAGGTAGGGAAATACCTTGGTAATAGTACCACATTGTAATATCTCGCCAACTCACAGATAGAGTTATGGAATAGAAGAAGACCAGCAGCAATAAACAATCAAATGAATATTACTTGTGGTAAAGTATGAGTCATGAACGAAAAAGGGTTAATGCAGACCCAGTTTAGCAGACTTGGAATCACACATGAAAACCCGAGAGACAGGAACAGCAAGGGTTAACTTTGGGAAAACACTAGAATAAACCCAGGGTCAGTAATACTCAGTGAGCTCATCAGTTCACGGGAAACGTAGGGGTCACGGGTCATGAACTGAGCGGGACAGCTAGCTGGACTCGGCATTCTGACACGGGACAGCTTAAGGAACACACACACACACACACACGCGCGCGCGCGCGCACACACACACACACACACATATCATTCGATAATTTTACACAAGTGTAAACTTTAAACAAGCCTAAACCATTCACGTGTAACTATAAACATTCAGTATAAGACTACAGATGGTGTCATATTTTAAGTGTACATAAGAGATGCGATACTGCTACTTGTATTCTCTCTGACAGGGGGACAGCTCGACACGGCGGGAAAAACTGCCAGATTGCGAGACTGTGTCTCCAGTTCTCGCGGAGTCATCCCACGCGCCAAGATGAAAACCATTAAAATGACACTGGTCATCGTGTTGGGTGAGTATTATCAATATCGTGTATCTTGGGGTAGGCAAGGATAGATAAACCACCATGTCCGTATTTGTACAGTTGTTTGTGCATGTTACTCACAACAATAATACGTCTAACTTGGGTGAGGTACTTTTAATTTATCTCGCTAATGTAATTATTTCATTTGAAGCGGACTAGTATAATTATTACTAAATGTATTATTGCAGCATTTGAATGTAATTCATTGTATATTTCTGTTGGCAGTATTTGTGTTCTGTTGGTCTCCTTACTTCATCTACGACCTTCTCAGCGTGTATGAGTTTATACCATCCAGCCAGGACATCATCGCTCTGACCACCTTCATCCAGAGCCTTGCCCCGCTCAACTCCGTGGCCAACCCAATCATTTACGCCAGTTTTAACACCAAGACCTGTGTCCAGTTTATCAGGTAATTGTGTTTGCTTTTCTGATCTCATTTTTTTTTCCTCATATACTTTACAGGAAATCGCTGTCAACATCAGCATCTTTCAGCTGATTGTTGATTTCTTGGCAAGATTACGCTCAAGAGTTTGCCAATGCTTTCTGAACGACCGGCTCACATACCCTGTAAGTTACCGACGCGGAAAGAACAGCTACCCATTCTCGCGCACGTCACATTATTCACGAGAGTATACGGGATTACGGAGAAAGTCGTGTAACCCCTAGACCAGGGAGACTGCCGATCTCATTATAGAGACTATAAAATGTAATACTACCATCTGTGACCTTATGTTTCATTGTGGTAATAGAAATTACTAAAGGTTTTTGAAAAGACTCACTACACTTTGTAGAACAATTTTGAAAAACAAAAACAAGACGTCATAAAAAAATGTGCTAAATAATTCATTAAATTAGTTACAATAGTCACTGCTATGGTCTAACGCTGTTTTGGGGGAGCTGGAAAGTACCAACGAAGTATTCATTACAACATTTTCAACAAATTTATAACCGTAATGCGATGAGGAGCTTGTTTATCAGAGAATCTTGCAATAAATCTTTGAACAACCATCCGTGTGTATCGACCCATTTTTCGAAACACTTGTTCAACCCAACAAAATTTTTCTTCCATTTATACCATGACTGTTTGGAGTGCAATAAATTACGCCATCAGACGACAGCCATTCGCTGCATATTGCTTCATAATGGACTGTGGAGCGCATTTTTATGACGTCACGTACTTCATTTTTCAAAATTGTTCTACATACAAAGTGCAGTGAGACTTTACACACTCCATACATAGTTCAGTCAGTAAGTAAGTAAAGGGCCTTGATGTTGTTGTTTTTTTTTGCTTTCATAGTTTATGGAACAGTCGGTAAGTGATAGAGCACATTGTCACTATCATGCCGGTCGCCTTTACTGCATATGCATTTCTTGGTACATATTTTAGGCTGGGTCGACGTGATAGCTAGCGCCAATACGCAGTACGGTTCAGAGCGGGGAGAAAGGTCCTGACATTACTGATAACTTCAGTTTTACTCTTACTTTCCAGGTTTACGTTTACTCTTATCTTAAACAAACATGCAAAAGTGTTGTAAATTGGATTGGAAAGAGGATGCTAAAATGTTCCGTTGTGGAGATGATGCGAACACATTCTTTCGTGGAGATGGACATAACATACTGGCCATTACAGCAGATCTTGGATGTGAAAATGTTAACATCACATGTATATCATGCTGCAGCTGATCTTGGATGTGAAAATATCAACATCACATGTATAGCATGTTGATGCAAGACGTCGTCCTCACCACGGCCCGCTGTATATTAAGGGCGTTCGCTACACATATCTGACTATATCATCTATGGCAACGTGGCATGGTAGCCAGAATGTAATAGTGGAGATGGGAATGTTCAACTTAGAATGCCACGTAAGCATGTAAACATACGCACGTAAACTCACAGCGTGACGTCAAGAAATCAGGCCAGAAATTACGCAATCCCGAGATGACATTAAAGAAGTTTCAATTAGTCGTGTCTGTTGGGAGATGTCAAATAAACGAATAAATGTTATGTCTATTTAATTGTTGATAATCATCACTGTCGCCAAAAGACTTGTTCTCTGGGGAGCTTTTCCCCCATAATGTCTGATTGGACATGGACCAGAGATTTGTGAACACTCTCTATCAACAACAAATTATTTTAGTGATTGAGTTTGGTCTAGGATTGCTGACAATATCGCACAGGCAGCTAGATAAGCTAGAACGCATGTAAAATGAGGCCATGAGAGCTATTCTGGGATACACAAGTGACACGCCCATTATGTGCAAGCAACATTTGCTTTCACTGCGGTCAATTTATGGTAAGCGCAAGGCGCTCCATGCAATAGTGTACCTTAGGAGTTGCAGCGGATAATGGACTATGCTCTGTATGAGGCCTTGGAGGACAAGAGGGAAAATAGGTTGAGGAGAGGCAGTTATTGGACAGCACAAGCTGAAGATACGATTAGACATGTCTGTGAAATTGGCATAAAGTGCGGAAGAAATAATGGACAATTCTGCTGTCATGCATTGAAGGATATTCACGTTGGACGAGAGTTTGGCGAACGGACAATGCGTGAGACAGAGGTATCCCTGCAACATCTGATAAATGACAACACATGCCCAGGTTATGTGATGATATACAGTGTATAAACAGTGTATTTATACACGGGTGGGTCTGTGGTGCGAGTGGGCGGGGATTCATTGCAACCGTTTAAAGATGCTACGTGAAACAGGAGATTCTGGCCACTGATATCGATGACTTCCAGCATAAGAATGACAGTTGGAATAGGTGCATTCTGATAGCTGGAAAGTAGTACATAACGAAATGTTGTTTTTGTGACATACTTGAGGACAAAGCTAGCAAAATAGAAACTTCCGCATGGAGTGGTTTGCATCGCTCGAAAAGAGGATGGCGCACGTGTAGGGATGTCCGGAGTGCAATGGTGTTCATTTCTCTTCGTTTCATAATTTATGTCTCTTCGATATGTCTCTCTATCATAAGCAATGTGTCCTGCATGTGTTGCTGTGACGTGTACATTGTCTTTCATATCTTGAATCCTTGTATTTGTCTTCCTCTTCTCCACTTCCCATGTAAACCTCCCTCCATAACTATCTGTTCCAAACATAGACGTCACCTTTTCTTGCCCAACATACTTTATTTTCCTCAGTTTTATTTGTTTTTATAACCAATCTTCTTCAGTATGTTGTACTTCTTCGATAGATGTACTTGATCGCCTTTTCGCTGATTGAATGTGTAAGACTATGTTATAACATTTATCATCAGAGGCGCACAATTATAATAGACGAAACTTAATGTGAATCACGCAAGTAATAACACAGAAATTCACCAAGAATATCAATTTGTAGAACTTATTATGTGCAGAAATAGTTCTTACTAATCAAAAAAATCAGACAGTCTGGCTGCAACATCACAAGATACCAATTATGAATTCAACACGCTAAAATTCCTGTGAACTCCTGTCCTCTGCAGTATGTTTGGTAATGAGAAAGCATATAGGCTTGCCAATGAATAAGAACGACAAAGGTGAATTAAAGACCAGAAGTATATCAGAGATAGTACTGTCAAGTCAAAAATAAATTTAAAGAAAATAGCTAAAGGAAAACCAAGCAACATACACATATTTGTACATCACAGCCATTCTTCTCGTTACCAACATGATCTAAATATCACATTCGCCATGCTAAAGGCGTTTTGTCTGGACTGTTTTATTTCATCTTATGAATCTCTTTGAAACCGTCTGAACACTATGGCAATTCTAGCTTTATTATTGTGTTCGTATAGTTGAATATGTTTTTTGTTTGAATTTATTTCAGAAATGGAAATTCTGGTAGAAACCACACTTACAATTATTATACAACTGGGCAAACACGGACCGAAGGCAAGCTGGCAAGAAAACATTTGTGCGACTGACGTCATCTTCACATGTGTGGGTAAACTTCCTGGAACATGGCACTGAACACACATACAACACAGGAAGCAGGCTGCATCTACAACACAAGATTGCTAGGCGTGTTAAGTGGGCACAAATATGTAATATATGCTGTCAGTTGGATAAGCACGAACCGTGAACTATTATTACTATTTCTTTCTGAGTGTGAGTCTGGAGAAAAGCATACCAGTTGTCTCGAAACGCTGCTAACATTTGATTTATTGGATATTACAAAATAGAACAGACTTTTTCATGTATACAAAAATGGGAGCAGACAAGAACAGACATGTTCTTGTATAGAAAAATGGGAGCAGACAAGAACAGAGATTGTCTTGTATACAAAAATGGGAGCAGGCAAGAACAGACATTTTGGCCACTTTTCCGTTGTCCGCTTGGGGTCACCTTTTAAATTTAAGAAAGCCCAACTATTGCTATGTTACATGTATTTATCAGATTTATGTAGGTATATAATGCTAGAGCTCGCCAGATGTGGAGGAGCAGCATCGCACACGCCAACTGGAAGGACACGTGATGGTGAGAGTGGTGGTCTCTTCAGCTAAACTGTTCAATTATTCCATCGTGAATGAACAGGCCGTAATTCTTCTATACACATACCATTTCCAAAGACTCTCCAGGGTATCATTATGACAATTGTATACTATTGAATAAATCTCAGTTTGTCACAATAGGACACCTTTCGAAGATATATTGTGCAAGGCATGTTTAAGGTGACATTGTCCAGAACCAGACCCAATGCGAAACGTCGCTGTGATCACGGTTCACCGAGAAGCCTCTCGATCTCTTGTCACTTCTCGAGCCTCATGCACCCTCCCGCCAGAGGCTTCTACAATGTCCTATGTCCTTCGTCGTGCCAATAGACTCCTGCTTGTTCTCCCATGACCCACACCTTTCATCACGGTTCTTTCCGCACCACTGCCACGTTCAACATGGCAAACATATTTAAGTTTCCGAAACATGAAACTTAATAAGCTCATTCTCTTCGAGGTCCAAATCTTGTGACAATTCAGTATTTATTATATAAGCATTTTGAGCAATGTTTACTCTCTAAACCATCAAGAATTATGTATCTACATTAAAGTGAATATGATTACCCAGCATTCTACTTTAGCCGGAGATCAGCCATTTAGTGTGAAAATAAGTGTCTCCTTTACATAACTCAGCACCAAATAATAATACTTAATGCCTTTACATACCTGCGCACCAAATAATAATATATTCTTCCTTTACATAACTGAGCGCCAAATAATAATATATACTGCCTTTACATAATAGCGCACCAGATAAAAATAATAATAATATAAGCAATAACAACTTCATTAAAATGTCGACTTCATATGGACATTTGTAGCGTCAGGATGGCTAATGCCCGCTACTGTACTGGCAGCTGAACAAACCAATGGTGAGAACTATTCTGATCTTGGCAACCTACAACTTCAAGGCCACTTTTGGAAGCATGTGGGGGTGCTCATTGAACAGCTTCTGCCGGAGATTGTGTTCTTTGTCTCCCACGGGCTTTCGGAAGTTGATGGTGTCACCTGTTGTTACAAAAATAGGAGAGCAAAGCAAACTTGTTCAAACGCAAATTCAGCTTTATGTCTTGTAGTATTCAGTTTATGGCTTGTAGTATTCAGTTTATGACTTGTAGTATTCAGTTTAAATACAAATACAGCTTTATGACTTGTAGTATTCGGTGTAAACGCAAATACAGCTTTATGATTTGTAGTATTCGGCTTAAATGCAAATACGGCTTTATGACTTGTAGTATTCGGCTGAAACGCAAATACAGGTTTATGACTTATAGTATTCGGTTTAAACGCACATACAGCTTTATGTCTAGTAGTATTCGGTTTATAAATGTCGTGTGTGTAAAGAATGAATGTCGTAGTAGTTAATTGTTCTTCTTTACCACTTTAGTGTCGTCCCTGGAGTGAGGGGAATCAACACCCACATTTGTTTTAATTCAATATCTCTATCCTGGAGATATCCAGCAGACTCCGTCCACAACACTCCCTCAATCTGACGACACCTTCTTCTCACTCTTGCTCACCCCTGGATCATGCCCTCTCTCATTCTTCCCCAACATAACATACTTGACAACTCTAGCTTCAACAAATAAAAACAAGAAATTTATTAAAGCAAAGAGTATATGTAGGAGAAGTGTGTGTGTGTATAAGGTGTAGAATGTGTGACGTGTACTCTAAAGTGTCTATAGACTCAGATCAGTGTTCAGGAGTATAGTCATTCTCATCACTGTGCTGAGAACACACTAGCACCATTTAGTCCAGACAAGCAACCTCACCAAGGTGATGCTCCTCCGGTCACGTGAAGACTTCCTCCGTTGTCTCTTGAACCACTAGGATGCTTGGACACCCATGACAAACACTGTCTAATGAGAGTCTTCAATCTGTTTAACACTATGAATTTCCTCTGTTATTTAAATGATTGTTATCAGAGAATTCTAAGACTATTGTCACTGTTACTGGGGAAATCTTAATGTATCTAGTGTCACTGGTTTTAAAGATTCCCCATAATAACACCACACTCTGACTGTTCTAGGTATCAGTATAAAGTTGTATGACTGTTCCTGGTATCAGTAGTGTATATCTACAATGTTCTGACTGTTCAGTGATACACTTATCACTTGCTAAAACATAAATCTCATCAGCATGTCCTGCTCAGCAGAAGCCAGGTTCCTGCAAACCAACTTGGGTATAAGCCCAATGTAGCGGCCTCTCAGCAACTTCTGTCTTCAAATTCTGAGCCATCATCTTCTAAAATGTGTTAGCTTCACTGCTGAAAATCATAGCACACATACGTGGACCTGTAAATGGAACCTGTAGAATAGAGAATACTATGGTGAGGGCAACTCAATCCTGGCCGGAATTAGGTGAGTGTAGGCCAATAGCAGCACTCAGATCTATAACAGAGATCCGATCTCTGTCATACGGCCAAATAACTCATCATATGATCTGAGACATGGCAACACCAGGAAAGAATAAAGGAACGGGTAGAAACCCAGCAGATGCCCTACTGGAAGATCCTACAATTTCACATTCCTCTCCTCCCTCTCAACCATCCTTAATCTCTCTAATTATTATTCCACTACATTGTCCTCAACTCCCTGAGTAAAATTATATATCACAAAAGCTAGTTGAAGCCACACAATAGAATACTAGTGCCGACGCTCCTATGATACTTTCTAGCACCGCACTTATAGAACATTCTATCACTAATCATAATACATTATATCACCACACCTATAATACATTATATCACCGCACCTATAATACATTATATCACCGCACCTATAATACATTATATCACCGCACCTACTGTACTCTATTCCTAATCATACTCTAAGTTAGATATGATTAATAGCCTACCATATGCCTATTCCAGTTGCTAATCGAAACTAGGCGATCACAGACTGGATCTATGTCCGCCGATAACTATCAACAATTTGACACCCCTAGTTTCTTTCATGGAACACAACTCGGAATAATGCACCGATCTTAACCACTTCAGAAATCTTGGTCGACTCACGCAACTTGTTTACTTCACGGCCTTTTTATATTGGGCTGGAGTGACGTCACCAAAACGTCTAGACGCTTACCCGTCCAGAGTCTGTTTTTCTCCGCTTGTTTTCGACTAACTGGAGTCAATCCGCCGTCAAGTACGCTTTCATTTGGGGAAATTCTTTGTCCCGGACATAAAGATCCTGGCTGTCTGTGAACCCGAGAAGTCCCTACATCACAGAATCCATCCCGCGTCTTGTCCAGACTTTCCGTCTAGCACTTCAAATGCCGTCTCCCGCCTTGCAGACAAATGACGCCGTTGTTCGTCTCGAGCAACAATTTTGTTAACAAAATGCCGACCGGTGTAGACATTGTAACGCGACGTATTTGTTCCCCGAACAATCCACATCATACAGAAATGCCGACCAGGTGTAGACATTTTGACGCCATGTATTTTGTTTCCCAGTTAGAAATGCCGACTGTGTAGACAGTTTTAACTACGTATTTTTCTCACTGTACAACATCAAAGGATTACTTGTTTTTGCAGACTAATGTCGGGTCTGGTTGTCATCGATCGAACATAACAAGTTTATTTTCCGCGACAATACTTGCCAACTATTTTTTGTTTTATTCAAGGGGTTCTCCGCGGTGTTTACGCCGCCTGTCTCACGCTCTAGAGGACATGGGTTCGTTTGCAGGGTGGGTCATGGTGGTGGTCGCTGGAGCTACGGAGTTCGTTCTCTGTGCGACGGGTAATTCGTATGGTGTGACATTTATATTTATAATGTCAATGCCAATTATCTCCCTTCCGAATAAAGAGGAATAATTATTTCAATGTTCACAGTGTTAAGACGAAGGCATTCCCTAATTCTTAACGATGACAACAATCCTCCTCGCAACTTTTCCTTTTAGAAAATTGGCATCGACCGCAGTTGTAAACAACAGGTAAGAATAGCTAAGACCTGGTGTTTGATCATAGGCGAGATGAAGAGATGGCGGAAGGGAGCTCAATCCAGAAGGTGTTTGCCTACCTTTCACGGAGAAGTACGGATTGTGAAAGGTCAAGGCTGGCAACCGCTTGCAAAGATAAGATGATTGATTGACTGATCTAGGAACCGACATCATCGCATTCGGGGCATTCCCATAGGCTCTCCATCCCCATCCTCAGCAGCCAGCGAAGAGTTCCAACACCAATAGTACCAGTAGCAATCTGATTATATGTCCGTCTCGCCTCTCCTCTGAGCGTCGAGCGTCGGCTAGATACCCTCTTCGCTCCTCGCTGCCTCATTCTTGCCAGACCATGATGATCCATGTGCTCCTACAAGGTGTACACGAGCTCCCACAAGGCCGAAACCACGTCTGCCTTGTCATGCATCAACACTCCACCAAGTTTTGCAGAGCCAGCCAATCTGTCCGTCTGTTCATTCCTCAGCACGCTGGCATGCCCTGGACAAAAGATCCAGGCGATGCTTGCTACCCGTGAAATCTGAAGCGAAGCAAGCAACTCTGCAAAGATAAGAGCGACAACTGGGAAAATTATCTCCCTTTTCCACAATTCAAGAAATACCAACAACGCATACGCTAGAGTGACGTCATGTTCGCGCAGAAATTGAGGCTTGTCATTGGAGTGGCAATAGTACGTCTTATTAAAATAACATATGTTAATAAGTGAGCTCAACCGTTGCCGGCATGAAGTTGTATTGTCGAGGCGCAGTCGTTAAAAATGCTTTGACAGATTAAGATATGTTGGCGAGTTTGGCTGTTGATGGTGTTTTTGTTTTAACTTATGATGGTTTTTGATAAGTTGGAAACCATAGTAAACTTTAGAACTAGTTCATCTGAATTTATAGTAGAGTTTCCTTATGAAGATATGGAGTAATCACAAGGAAGAAAATATGTGATTATTTCTTCGACTAAGGGAGATAGTGACTGAAACTTATTCTTGTTCTGCTCATACGCTATATAAGAGATTGAACTTCACTTCCTCTAGTCATTCAAAGTTTCCATGTCTGGTTATGTTTAGACAAGAACTACCATGATGCTGCTCTAGTATATCACCTGTGGTCTTTAATGGAGTCGCTTTTCTGGACAATCTCTTATAATTTCGTTGTCTCTGTATTCAGAAGAGACTATGCTTCCTTGCATGTTATTCATATACGGAGAACTAATGATAAGTTATTTATAAATGTATACATGTGATGTGAGGGTGCCTATATATTTATATGGGAAAGAGAAGCATTGCCAGGATGCAGATGTCCACCAGATATTCTCGGCGCTAGAGCATTGAAGAACGAGAATGATTTCCCTCCATAAGGCAGGAGTGAGAGAGATATGTCAATATAAGGGGAGAAGACTATATCAGATGTTGGAGAGATTGATGCCCAAAAGGGCCAGGTCAGACCGGCCTGCCCTTATGTAATCATCCCTTCACCTTCCCTCTTTCTTTCTCTCTCTTCATTTCTCTCTCTCTCTCTCTCTCTCTCTCTCTCTCTCTCTCTCTCCTTTCTTTGTGGTTGTTGTTGTTGTTTAGTGTTTTCTTTTTCCCTCTGTTTCTGTGGGTATAGCTGTATTGTTTAGCACATGTTTTTTTACAGGGAATTGTGATTTCATCATTGGGCTGAAAAGATCTATTATTGGCTGAAAATGCCGTATTTTTCATAAATGATGAAGAATGGCACCAGGAAGGTCAAAGTCCTCAAGGCATGAGGAGGATGCCTTTCAAATGCGGGAAGAGTTATTCTCCCTTGGTCATCATTGGCACATGCATTAGCCTGTTAAACACCGCTAGACCCTTTATTACTACTTCATGATTTCCTAGTGCCAACACCCGCAGGCTTATGAACATTAACACTCCTGTGTTGTTAGGAATGAACATTAGCACTCCTGTATTGTTAGGAATGAACATTAGCACTCATGTGAGTTAAGAATGGACATTCATACTCCTGTGTGGACTGGAACATTCGTCCCCTGTACTTTATTTTAAACATGGACTTTAACTCCGTTTATTTAAACATGAACTATCACTCCGTTTAATTTAAACATGACTTTTCACTTCGTTTACGTTAACGCATGGACTTTTTCTCGTGTGATCTAGAAAAGCATTAGCATTTCAGTGGAACTAAGAATGTTTTAGTTTAATTCCTTCATTGGGGAAAATACATGAACATTTAATTTAAAAAATTAGAAATAATGTGTATGTCTTTTATGAATATGTTATTTTATTGATTTGTTATCGTGGTCGTGTAGTTTACTATGCCATTCAAACATACACACAGGAACCCTTCTTCGCGTTATCCCAATATAATGTTATCTGTTGTATATAAGAGTTGTTTATTTGGTGTTTGAGTCTTTTTCATGTGTGTTCTCACTGATACTATTTATCAAGAGAAAACATTACTATGGAGCTGATTCGTGGACTGGATAATCACAAGGACTTTCCGTTTACAAAGAGTGAGTGCTATCCTCTCGGAAGTTCGGTAAATTTCCAGATTTCTATTGACCTCTGTTAGGAAATATCACTTAATAATTAGCCTATATCCCTAGAAAGACTTATTGAGCCATTTCCAGTTTCTTATGCAGTTGGCTGTTAAAATTAGGGACGTCATCCATAATCTCTTTCTTTAATATACCATATATGAGATACCACCCGTTGCAATGAAGTCGGCCCCTTTGCCTGGAAATTGCAGTATCTTTGTTTTATTTATATTGTAATAGACTTCAAAATGTTCATCATAATTGGAAGTGTGATGTATTTCGTTCAGTCCATGTGGTAATAATGATAATAGCCATATCAAAAAATGTGAATTAACAAAGTTAACGCCGTCTGCACTGAATTATAGACAAATACAGAAGAGTGGCCATATTGTGAGATGAAAGTTCATTCATCTAGCACTTTTGTGTGAACTAACCAAAGATAAAATACAGTTGGTTGGGGGTGGAATTTCATTTAACTAGAGCACTGTGTCTTTAAGAAGATCTAGCCACAGAGATAGAAGAAGTCTCAGAAACTAGGATTTCTGTCAAAGAAGTATTGTTAGCCGCGAGTCCTGTACAAGACGTCACAATCAACGCCGTAATTTTTTACTGTTTGCGATATTCTAGACAGTTTTACGCTCAATAGTTTGCAATTGCTTACTGGACTGATCGATGCTCATACCATTCTAAAATTCGCCGCAAAACTTTCTGCTTCCAAATTGTCTGCTGCTAATTTGGGTCTCAGTATGTCGGGATTCTGAAATTGTGGTCACTACCCCTAGGCTTCAGACGGCACATGGACTATACAACGCATTACACAAAACACAGGCAAGGCTAGAGGCGGCTACAGAGAGTATACTACACACCACACACAACACAAGCAAGGCTCCACACCACACATAACACAGTCCAGACTACAGACGCCGACAGAGAGTATACAACACACCACACACTATACAGGCAATTCTTCAGACGCCGACAGAGAGTATACTTCACGCCACACGTTACACAGGAAAGGCCACAGATGCAGACAGAGAGTATACTACAAACCACACATAAAACACAGGCAATGATTTAGACGGTGACAGAGAGTATACTACACACTACACATAACACAGGCAAGGTGTTAGACGATGACAGAGAGTATACTATGCACCCGCCGACAGAAAGTATACTACACATCACACATAACACAGACAATGTTTTAGACTGTGACAGAGAGTATGCTACAACACCACACATAACACAGGCAAGGTTTTAGACGGAGACAGAGAGTATACTACACACCACACATAACACATGCAATGCTCTAGACGGCGACAGAGACTATACAATACACCACACATAACACATGCAATGCTCTAGACGGCGACAGAGACTATACAATACACCACACATAACACATGCAAGGCTTTAGACGGCAACATAGAGTATACTACATATAACACAGTCAAGGCGTCAGAACATCACATTTCAACTCCCTCTGTGCTGGACATATAATATTGACAAAATGTCTTAAATACCGGTTATGTGTGTACGCGCGCGCACACACACACACACATACACAGAGAGGGGGGGGGGGCATCAGGACACATGCGTACAGACAGTCAGACAGGAAAACAGACGGACGGACAGACAGATAGACAACACGAAAAAAGAAAGAGAGAACCGGATATAGAGTAAGAAAAAAAAAGAACGAGAAAAAGACAGACAGAAAAGTTTGAAAATCTTCCCTAGAGAGACAGAATAACAGAGAGAAACGTGTGAAGATCTCACCTAAAGGCAGCTTTGGTGACAACGTGTCCAGGAGATTTTCTGGAATCTTCACCTCAATCCGGAAGACCACTTTGGCAGGATGAGCATAATCCTTGCAGTTGTCAAGGATGAAGTAGTACCTGCCTCGTGTGTGGCACATCAGGGAGCCCAGGTGATGCAGGTTGTTGGAGACTCTGTTGGCACATTACCCACAACATAGATCTGTGACTGGTCAACAACATTCACGCAGCAATCACTGTTACAGAATCTGCTGTCTTGAAATGCACAAGAGCGCCCGATACAATGGCGCTAGCTTGTGTTTTAAACAATCGCATCATGTGCGGACAGCACCAGTGTTAGACTATATTTAAAAGCAGCGAATCAGTTGATGTCCACGTAACAAGGGTATCGCACAGTAGTTAATTGCCGGTTCTTTACAATAGTCCCATTTATTTTCTGATTGTGATTTGCTGGGCAATTTTTAGTTCAGTGGTTTGCCCTTGTCTCCTGAACGAGCCACGTCTCCAACCGTGGAAATCAACGCACAGCGATTTGCTTTCAAATCTCCCTCGGCTGGTCTCGAGCCATAAACTCGGTGTGTCTGGTAATTATGACACTGTGTGTATCACCATCCCCAAGCTAGAAACTCACAATAGTGCCCTACAATGAGGTGTATCGCTGAAACAACGGACACATAGAGCTTTAGCACTGAAACACAACGGATACAAAGACCTTTAGCAGTGAAACACAACGGATACAAAGACCTTTAGCAGTGAAACACAACGGATACAAAGACCTTTAGCAGTGAAACACAAAGGACACATACAGTTCTAGCACTGAAACACAATGGACACATACAGCTCTAACACAGAAACCACGGACACAAAGAGCTTTAGCACTGTAGCACAACGAGTGCAAGGAGTTTGAGCCCTGAGACACAAAGAGCTCTAGTACTGAAACTGTTGATGGGCTCTTGATGTCGGAGTCATTAAGGATTAGATCTGAGCGTCTATGGACCTGTTCCAGGTGCAATGCGAAATGTTCTTCAACTAATTCATAGAAGGGTATCAATATATAAGATCATACATTCTGCTAGAGAGCGGGTGGTGTGAAGAAGCTTGATCGCACACTCCAGCTGTAAGAGTATTGTACGAGGATATCTTATATTTATTTTATTTCGGGTTGGAAAATTAAACCAGTAACATGGTAAATTACCAGACACGCCGAACATTCACTATTGTCTGTATAGAAGAATTCTCCCATAGTTAACCTATACAAGTTTCAAATTGTTTGAATCTTTTTCAAAGCTAATTCCCAAGCTTCATATTATTTGAATTCTTCCTCAAAGCTAATTCCTACGTTTCATATTATTTGAATTCTTCCTCACAGCTAATTCCCAAGTTTCATGTTAACAGAATTAGTCCCCAGAACTAATCCACAATTTCATGTTACTTTAATTATTCCTCAGCGCCAATCCACGGGTCTCACTTTATGTGAAATCTTGTTCAAATATAATTCACAAGTTTCATCATTTTATTTAAAGTCTTCTAGGAGCTAATTCACAAGTACACACGTTATATGTATTATTTTCAAACTAATTGACAATATTTATCTTTTGTGTCAACCTCTCTAAATCGATTAACACTGTATATCTCTTGTGTAATTTCCTCATAAACTACTGAGTGTGATTGTGCCAAGAAATCAACAATCAGCTGAAAGCTACTGATGTTGACAGCGATGTCCTGTAAAGATATGCGAAAAAAAAATTTCCTCATAGTCAATGTTCACTTTTGTAAACTTCGTATATTTATATTATGTAAACTTCACATATTCATATTGTGTAAACTTCTCATATTCATATTGTGTACACTTCTCATATTCATATTGTGTACACTTCTCATATTCATATTGTGTACACTTCTCATATTCATATTGTGTACACTTCTCATATTCATATTGTGTACACTTCTCATATTCATATTGTGTACACTTCTCATATTCATATTGTGTACACTTCTCATATTCGTATTGTGTATACTTCTCATAGCCAGTCAACACTACATATCTCTTGTGTATTCTTTTCATAGTCAAGGGCCAATGTTTATCTATTGTGCAATCTTCTCCAAGCTAGTCAACACTGTTTATTTTTTGTGTTATGATCTCATAATCAATCAACACTGTTTATCTCTTGTGTAGTTTTCTCAAATCAAATCCACAAATCATAAATGGAAAAACAATTCTCAGCTAATACTTTCCGATATCTAAGACAGAGAGCTTAGGATAGGAGCCTATTCTAGCACTACACCAGGTGACAGATGATGGACTTGCCTCAAGACCAGTGTTTCCCAACGTGGAGCCCACGCCCCTCAGGGAGGCAATTCGATTAAGGGGGGAAATTCGAAAAAGGAAGAAATCGGCTGGATATAACAAAACGGGGAGACTTGAGACTGAAGTTAACTGAATTGGAACCTGACATAAAAATTCTTTGCAGCAAGCATCAATCGCAAGGATCTCACTAAATTTAAATAATTACTAATAATTAAAATAATATAGAAAAATCTTTCATTAAAATTATTGTGTACTTGGGACGCAGAGGTGTTTCCAAGGCACCAGGGCCGGGTTATATACTGGCCAAGACCTACTGACGCGTCCTTGTCGAGCGTCCTGGGCTACAGGTCCCTTCGGGGTCCTGGCTAAAGTCAGTAGGATCGCCGATTCCTCCGAAGTCGGAGAGTGTCTGCCTGTACGGCGAGGAACCACCAGTCTGCACACCAATAAGCCAGACATGGGACCACGGATACTCAAGCAAACCTCAGGTCCTGTACGACATCACACTGATGTTGGACATCAGGATGCCTTCATCCGACATACAGGACTTCACGTTGGAGCTCAAGCCAACGAACACAAGCAAGCAAGCATTTTGTACTTGAATTTCAGTTCTCCATGATATGTTTTGAAAATTTACTTACTGTGTTTGCTCAATTATTTCCTAGCGATTATCGGTCCTTTGGCTAGGATCGGGTGCATTTGTTGCTCCTCCCCCCCCCCCCCCCCCCACAGTAGTGAGCCTGGTCTGGTAGGGGGAGTAGTAGGAGTGCGGCGCGCAGTCACGTATATTTGTGGACGCGGCTGGCGGCTGATAGTTTTATGAAGGTTTTTAGGGAAAATCGCCGACTGGGTGAAATTTTTTTTGGGTGGGAACGGGTCTATTTTTTTAGACGGGTGATGGCGGGTAAGTTTCTGTGAAAGTAATTAAGGTAAAAGTATTCGCGTCTATGTTGGTTGGTGGGATGTAAAAGTAAGTACTGGAAATAGAAAGAGAGGGTGTGAGCACGGATGAGGGGTGTGAAGGGATGTAAGTTATATATTTTGGTTGGACGTGGTTACGTAGGGTATATGAATGTGTTAGTATGCGTGGTGAGTGATGTATAAACTGCCAAGGGTGTGATGGGTCGTGGTTTCTACTCATGGGTTGGATATATGGTGGTGGCGTAGACATCTCATAATGTGTCTGTTCACTATGCGTGGTGAGTGTAGTGATGTATAAACTTGCAAGGGTGTGATGGGTCGTGGTTATACTGGACGAAGTAAGAGGTGTAGATGGTTACTATCATCTGAACAGTATGCTAGTAGTGTCTAAGTGAAAGTAAAGGGTGGTATGTAGCTTATTCACTACCATCATTACAAAGGAAATCTTATAAAGTTGTAATGGGTGTCATTTGATGGTAAGGGGTGGGTATTAGTGGTCAAGTAGGAGTGGTCGATATAGGGGTGGTCATAAATGTAATAAGATAAGAGGTGTTATGTTAGCAGTTACACACTGGTCAACCAGTGGTCAAGCAATGGTCAAGTAATGGTCAAGTAGTCAAGTAAGGAAATTTTAAGGAAAAGTGGTTGTAATGATATGGTGATGATTAAAGAGTGGTAAATTAGTGGTCAAGCAGTGGTCAAGTGGTCAAGTAAGGACATTTTAGGGGAAGTGATTGTAATGATATGGTGGTGATTAAATGGTGGTAAATTAGTGGTCAAGCAGTGGTCAATCAGT
This sequence comes from Cepaea nemoralis, assembly GCA_014155875.1. Taxonomy (NCBI): domain Eukaryota; kingdom Metazoa; phylum Mollusca; class Gastropoda; order Stylommatophora; family Helicidae; genus Cepaea; species Cepaea nemoralis. The sequence goes on along the minus strand of JACEFZ010011341.1, from coordinate 80,281 downwards.
GGTCAAGCGAGGAAAATTTTAGGGAAATTGTAGGGAAAAGTGATTGTAACGATATGGTGATGCTTAAACGATGGTAAATTCGTGGTCAAGCAGTGGTCAAGCAGTGGTTAAGTGAGGAAAATTTTAGCGGAAAGTAGTTGTAGCGACATGGTGATGAATAAAGGGTGATAAATTAGTGGTCAAGTAGTGGTCAAGTAGTGGTCAAGTGGTCGAGTGACCACTTAAATTGTAGAGGACGATATGCCTAAGATAATGGTAGTGGTTAAAGTGATCGAGTGACCACTTAAATTGCAGGGGAAAGTACGTATAATGCATGGTGGTGGGTAAGGTGAGGAAGAATCAATAGTAGTGATAATAGTACTACCAATATTAGCGACAAGAATATTAGCTGGTGCGTTGTTAGAGATACAAGTCTCTTTTTTGTGGGGTGTGTAAAAAAATCATACAAAGAGGGTCATACAACCACAAAGACCACCAAGTACACACTTGATACACACAAATACAAAGACAACCAAACACACACACAAACATACATACAAACACAAAGGCAACCATACACAGACAACCCATACCATTACTACTGTCATCACAACTATACACACATACAGACACGTGTACACACATACAACCACAAAGTCAACCACACACACACCCGTAAACAACCACTCAAGTACAGACACAGGAAAACAAAGAAGCAAACAAGGACAGACACACACTACAAACTCAAAGACACACACACATCTCCTACCATTACTACTGTCATCACAACAACCACACACACAGACAGACATACACACACATGAACACAAATAGAACCAGTCATCAACTACACACATACACACTTGATACACTTGTACGTACACACCTACAAGCGTACAGACACAAAGACACACCCATCGCCTAGCATTACTACTGTCATCTCAACTATATACAACCACGTACAGACACGCGTACAACAACAAAGACAGACACAAAACACATACAGACACCCATACACACTTGATATACTTGTACATACAGACACAGAAGTACACAAAAAACAAAGACACACCCATACCATTACTACTGGTACCACAAACAGTACAGACACACTTACCCATCGTAAATACATAAACAAAACGTGTCCCCACAAGAATATCACAAACCACATACCCTTTTTGGTAAAGAACGCGGATGTCAGAGACAGCCCCTACGTCATCAACGCCATATGCAAAAGTCATTAAGTGGTAGCATGAGTCATCGGTTTGTGGGGAAGCAGGCGGGCGTGAGAATAGCTTGTCTTCAAAAACTCCCACATCAGCTATGTAGGGTCGTGTGCAGAACCAGTGTATAAAATAGACGGCGTCTCTTGTGAGCTCAGTACCAGTTCACGGCTGACTTGGGTATCTACAGAGTTATTTTTGTGAAACCTGCTGTTGTAAGTCGCTTAGTGTAGTAAGAAGATATTGTTCACGTACTGACTTGGCTAGCTACAGCAGTGAAACTTGGTGTGAGCCTTATTCGTTTCGTCGGCATCTGATAAAACAGTGAAACATATATTGTATACATCAGAACTTTTTGGTGTTGTAAGAAAGCGAAAGTGTGTCTTATGACCAGTTTATCAATATGACCACCAGATATACTTTCACGTGTTCAGTGTGCGACAACGCCTATTGTTATAACTATAATCTTAATCGTCACATTCGGACCATTCACGGTACGAAATCATACTTATGTCATATCTGTGGACAACTTTTCAACAGAAAAGACAATCTACAAAGACACATGCGAACACACCATCAACCACGTATGAATACAACAAACACTACAACACCAGAGACGACAGCACCATATGTATATTTACACCAGCCTCGTAGTGTAAGTCAAGTACCAGACTGCCACCACTGTATCTTCAATGATAACCTTACCCGCTACAATGGGAACATTCACAATGATTATCCCTGTCAGTTACGTAACAATCTATACAATTCGAATCTACAACGGTACTTACATCACCAGATACCACGAGAAAGAACGACACCCTTAGACAACCTGGCAACACGTCCACTCATAGTAGCAGAGGATATCCAACCAAATGATAGAGACAGCTTGGCAGCCCTTAAGGCGTACTGCAAGGACCTGTCGCTTATGCTACCCAATCAAGTGGTAGTATTAGAAAAAAGTGTCGACCACCGCTACCGGGTGGTTTTGGTATGATAAAAAGAAGTATTCAGATATCTTGTATAAAGGATCAACTCTCATACATGACTTTATTCTGGATCCGAAACAAATAAGGTATGTGTGATGACTTCGACAACAACAGTGTTTTTGATAGTCAACCAGCAGAGCCCAGAAGAATGAAGATCACTAAATCAGAACTTTTTGGTTTTTCACTAATCATGTATGTCATTGATTTTTTTCTTACGATATATATCTAAACTGTTTTTCACTAATCATGTATGTCATTGATTTTTTTCTTACGATATATCTCTAACCTGTTTTGATGAATATGTATGTCATTGATTTTTTCTTATATCACTAAAGTGTTTTGATGAATAACACATATTTTGGTGATAAAAATATTGAAATCAAGTTTTTTTGTTGCTTTTTCTTTAGTGGTTTTGTTTTCATGACGTTGTCTTGTCGGCTCAGAGCTTACATTACCAGACATGAACAAAGTCTTAGAAGAAGTTATGAAAAGTCGGAACAGTCAAATATATGAAAAATAACCAAATGTGAAAAGGCCAAAATACGAAATGTCTCGGCCAAATGTATGAAAAATGTGTTTGCCAAATGGGAAAAATGTCGGCCAAACACAGAAATAGTGCAACCAAACTTATAAAAATTAGGAAAATTTGGTAACCTAATGAGAAAAATATTGACCAAGTAAAGAAAAATTTACACCAAACTTACTAAAATTAGGAAAATGTGTTAACCTAATGAGAAAGATATATTGGCCACCTAAGAAATCATGTTAACCAAATACGAAAAAGTATCGGTCAAACTTATAGATGTCTCGGACCTTTTGGCTAGTAGTCATGCGCCAGAGTCTCTCAAGAAAATTAATGTATTGTGGAACGAAAAATATCCTACTGATGGTGTCCAAAGGTGTTCCTCTTCAACGAATAAGGTGTGTATGGGTAGTAATGATCATAATTCACATGTGTATTTTTGTAAACATAACCAATACCGAAGACCTAGGTGCTATACATGTTTTCTATGTACATCTCTCTATACTACAAACCAATAGTGACTATACCTTTACCCTTTCTCAAGACGTGACCAATAGAATGTCGACAGTCTGTTTTTATGCCTTTTACCACTTCTCATTGTGAATTTTTTACTGTTTTATCTTTACTGAAGTAGTAGGTATTGCAGTCTTGTAAGTTTCAATGTGTTTTATTTACCTCCACAGGTTAATTTTGCACCAGAGCCTCACTTCTTGACAGTCCATACTGTTGGCAACGAAGAACGCAATGGTAACTGGCATCATGTAATCAGAGAACGTGAGAATTTTGAAAGCCGTATACTAGACTTGGAAAAAATTTTGAACCCAGTCTTGAAGGACATCCACAGAAGAAAAGTCATCGAACAAAGGACAGCCGTGAAGAAGGCAGCTGTAGTCTAATTACCATCTTTGTCTCTGCCATATTAAAACAATTATAACCAGAAATAAACTAGTATGCGCTTCCTTAATGTCGTTAGCGAGGGTATGAGTATTATGTTGGACAAATGTCTAGTGGTTGTGTGGTAGATGTCTAATTTTGGTGATAGGAAAGAAGTGTTGGTAGAATTCTACAATACAAGAAGCAAAATTTGTTTGAGTCCAGGAGATTTGTCTGGTGATGTAAGCTCTGTGTGTCATGTGTTTCCTTATTATATGTTTGTGTTCTAGTAGTAGTTGTTGGCTGGGAGGATTATCTGATATGGTATTAGTTTTAGTTTGTGAGTTGTTTTGTGTGGTATATTCTTGGTGTCTTTGTGTATCTCATTACGTATTCTTTAATAGATCCCATTGCTTTTGTTGGCTGGGAGGTTCATCTGATATGGTATTAGTTTTTAGTTTGTGAGTTGTTTTGTCTGATATGTTCTTGACGTCTTTGTGTATCTCATTACGTATTCTTTAATAGATCCCAAATTTGGGAAATTTCATGTAAAGTGTATATTAGAATAAGATGTGGTATAGCAAGTTGAAGATGTCAGCCATGGGAAATGGATCTTTGGTGACGAATACTCGGATGAACTATCCCCGATGGAGTCACAGATTACATGGCCATACATGTTGTTAACTGTCATGGGTGTTTCAATGGAGCACGTGTACAATCGAGGTTTGAAGTTCTTGGTGATGTGATAACTTTGTATTAGAAAGAAACCAAGAGTGTGGAGAGATGAGTGATGTATAAGGGTGTCTGTACCAGATACGGTGAAGGCCTTTGGTAAAGTAAAACAAGGAAAGTGGTGACATTGATAGCGTCTTTTCAGATAAGACACATTTGACTACAGAAGTTACATTTTTTTCTTTTCTTAGTTTTGTGGACTTACTTTTTCCATAGCTATGTCTGTACTTGACCTTTTCCCTTTTGGTGACTTATTTATAAGTTTAGTTGAAATATTTCTGTCTTTGGACGATGTTTTTCACATTTGGTTATTTTTATAATGTTTGAATTTATAACTTTTGAACAACATTTTAGTTGTAATATTTTTTCCTAGATTATTTATAAGCTTGGTAGTGGTATTTCGTTTTTTTGGCCTTTTCGCCTTTGGTTATTTTTTCCTAGATTTTTATAAATTTGGACGAGCTATATCTGTATTTGGCCGACATCTTTCCCTTTTTGGTTGACAAATTTTCCGACTTTTCATAAACTTGAATGGTGTATTTCATTACTTGGACAATATTTTTCACCTTTGGTTAATAAAGTTTCCTACTTTTCATAAGTTTGGACCAGCTATTTATAAGTTTAGTCAACAGTTTTGTCAATTTGCCTAGTAAATTTTCATACATGTTATAAGTTTAAACGAGACATCTATAAGTTTGACCGATACTTTTTCGTATTTGGTTAACATGATTTCTTAGGTGGCCAATATATCTTTCTCATTAGGTTAACACATTTTCCTAATTTTAGTAAGTTTGGTGTAAATTTTTCTTTACTTGGTCAATATTTTTCTCATTAGGTTACCAAATTTTCCTAATTATTATAAGTTTGGTTGCACTATTTCTGTGTTTGGCCGACATTTTTCCCATTTGGCAAACACATTTTTCATACATTTGGCCGAGACATTTCGTATTTTGGCCTTTTCACATTTGGTTATTTTTCATATATTTGACTGTTCCGACTTTTCATAACTTCTTCTAAGACTTTGTTCATGTCTGGTAATGTAAGCTCTGAGCCGACAAGACAACGTCATGAAAACAAAACCACTAAAGAAAAAGCAACAAAAAAACTTGATTTCAATATTTTTATCACCAAAATATGTGTTATTCATCAAAACACTTTAGTGATATAAGAAAAAATCAATGACATACATGATTAGTGAAAAACAGTTTAGAGATATATCGTAAGAAAAAAAAATCAATGACATACATGATTAGTGAAAAACAGTTTAGATATATATCGTAAGAAAAAAATCAATGACATACATGATTAGTGAAAAACAGTTTAGAGATATATCGTAAGAAAAAAATCAATGACATACATGATTAGTGAAAAACAGTTTAGAGATATATCGTAAGAAAGAAATCAATGACATACATGATTAGTGAAAAACAGTGTAGTGATATATCGTAAGAAAAAAATCAATGACATACATGATTAGTGAAAAACAGTTTAGAGATATATCGTAAGAAAAAAATCAATGACATACATGATTAGTGAAAAACAGTGTAGTGATATATCGTAAGAAAAAATCAATGACATACATGATTAGTGAAAAACCAAAAAGTTCTGATTTAGTGATCTTCATTCTTCTGGGCTCTGCTGGTTGACTATCAAAAACACTGTTGTTGTCGAAGTCATCACACATACCTTATTTGTTTCGGATCCAGAATAAAGTCATGTATGAGAGGTGATCCTTCATACAAGATATCTGAATACTTCTTTTTATCATACCAAAACCACCCGGTAGCGGTGGTCGACACATTTTTCTAATACTACCACTTGATTGGGTAGCATAAGCGACAGGTCCTTGCAGTACGCCTTAAGGGCTGCCAAGCCAATATATCTTTCTCATTAGGTTAACACATTTTCCTATTTTTAGTAAGTTTGGTGTAAATTTATCTTTACTTGGTCAATATTTTTCTCATTAGGTTACCAAATATTCCTAATTTTTATAAGTTTGGTTGCACTATTTCTGTGTTTGGCCGACCTTTTTCCCATTTGGCAAACACATTTTTCATACATTTGGCCGAGACATTTCGTATTTTGGCCTTTTCACATTTGGTTAACTCCTATTTTTCATACATTTGACTGTTCCGACTCTTCATAACTTCTTCTAAGACTTTGTTCATGTCTGCTAATGTAAGCTCTGTTCCATCAAGACAACGTCATGAACACAAACCACTAAAGAAAATCAACAAAAAACTTGATTTCAATATTTTTATCACCAAAATATGTGTGTTATTCATCAAAACACTTTAGTGATATAAGAAAAAATCAATGACATACATATTCATCAAAACAGGTTAGAGATATATCGTAAGAAAAAAATCAATGACATACATGATTAGTGAAAAACAGTTTAGATATATATCGTAAGAAAAAAATCAATGACATACATGATTAGTGAAAAACCAAAAAGTTCTGATTTAGTGATCTTCATTCTTCTGGGCTCTGCTGGTTGACTATCAAAAACACTGTTGTTGTCGTAGTCATCACACATACCTTATTTGTTTCGGATCCAGAATAAAGTCATGTATGAGAGTTGATCCTTTATACAAGATATCTGAATACTTCTTTTTATCATACCAAAACCACCCGGTAGCGGTGGTCGACACTTTTTTCTAATACTACCACTTGGTTGGGTAGCATAAGTGGCAGGTCCTTGCAGTACGCCTTAAGGGCTGCCAAGCTGTCTCTATCATTTGGTTGGATATCCTCTGCTACTATGAGTGGACGTGTTGCCAGGGTGTCTAAGGGTGTCGTTCTTTCTCGTGGTATCTGGTGATGTAAGTACCGTTGTAGATTCGAATTGTATAGATTGTTACGTAACTGACAGGGATAATCATTGTGAATGTTCCCATTGTAGCGGGTAAGGTTATCATTGAAGATACAGTGGTGGCAGTCTGGTACTTGACTTACACTACGAGGCTGGTGTAAATATACATATGGTGCTGTCGTCTCTGGTGTTGTAGTGTTTGTTGTATTCATACGTGGTTGATGGTGTGTTCGCATGTGTCTTTGTAGATTGTCTTTTCTGTTGAAAAGTTGTCCACAGATATGACATAAGTATGATTTCGTACCGTGAATGATCCGAATGTGACGATTAAGATTATAGTTATAACAATAGGCTTTGTCGCACACTGAACACGTGAAAGTATATCTGGTGGTCATATTGATAAACTGGTCATAAGACACACTTTCGCTTTCTTACAACACCAAAAAGTTCTGATGTATACAATATATGTTTCACTGTTTTATCAGATGCCGACGAAACGAATAAGGCTCACACCAAGTTTCACTGCTGTAGCTAGCCAAGTCAGTACGTGAACAATATCTGCTTACTGCACTAAGCGACTTACAACAGCTGGTTTCACAAAAATAACTCTGTAGATACCCAAGTCAGCCGTGAACTGGTACTGAGCTCACAAGAGACGCCGTCTATTTTATACACTGGTTCTGCACACGACCCTACATAGCTGATGTTGGAGTTTTTGAAGACAAGCTATTCTCACGCCCGCCTGCTTCCCCACAAACCGATGACTCATGCTACCACTTAATGACTTTTGCATATGGCGTTGATGACGTAGGGGCTGTCTCGGACATCCGCGTTCTTTACCAAAAAGGGTATGTGGTTTGTGATATTCTTGTGGGGACACGTTTTGTTTATGTATTTGCGATGGGTAAGTGTGTCTGTACTGTTTGTGGTACCAGTAGTAATGGTATGGGTGTGTCTTTGTTTTTTTGTGTACTTCTGTGTCTGTATGTACAAGTGTATCAAGTGTGTATGGGTGTCTGTATGTGTTTTGTGTCTGTATTTGTTGTTGTACGCGTGTCTGTACGTGGTTGTATATAGTTGAGATGACAGTAGTAATGCTAGGCGATCCTGAGAAAGCTAAGTGGAACCACATGGGGAGCCAGTACGAAAATACTTAGCAAAGTTTACCAACAGAGCAAACGACCACACCTGGAATATGGGTCAACTGCGTGGTGTTCAGCATAAAAAACCACACTACAAGAGCTGGACAAGGTGCAAAATCAAGCACTTAGAGTCACCACAGGAGGGATGAGATCAACCCCTATAGTGGAAATGGAGAAGATGGGGAGGACACAGGCACTGAGTGAGCGCAGAGATACGAAAACGCTAATACAAGCAGAAAAGTTCCTTAGCTTGCCATGCCACCCTATGAAGAACAGATTTGAAAACCTAGCTATGGGGCGGTTGAAAAGAAGTAGTTTTAACCACCAGGCCAAACAACTCTGCAGAGAAACCACTGATCTGCCCACAGTTGGTATCCCCCTAACAACTATTCCAGAGCGAACTCCATGGAAAGATGAGCATAGACTATCGTTACAAATCCAGACAAAAGTGAGAGGAATATTTGACAAGGAAGAACAGAACAGTGTGCAGCGCAGAACAGCCACTCTCAGCTTCCTTGATGAAGAATACCCACATGATCTCTGGATCCGAGTCTACACAGATGGGTCAGCACAAAATGCTGTTCGAAATGGAGGAGCGGGAGTGTACATAGAATACCAAAATAATACTAGGGACACAGCCAGAGTACTGACAGGAAAGTACTGCCATAACTATGATGCCGAAATTGAGGCAATCAAGATAGCAACAGAGAAATTACTAAATAACAGCAATGGTACACAACCTGTTGTGCTACTAACAGATGCAAAATCAGTACTCGAGGCGCTCCTCTCTGGGAAATTGCCAGTACTAAGGACACTACTTTCTGAACTTAGCAGTCAGCATAAAGTCACCATACAGTGGATACCATCCTACTGTGGAGTACCCGGAAACGACAGAGCTGATCAATTGGCTAAGGAAGGAGCCAAAGAAGAACAGCCTGATGTGCCCGTTACATACCACCAAAAGAAAAGAATGATCAAATCAGTCAGAAAGCCACCAAAACCTGCTCAAGATGACTACGACGTTATGGACAGACCAGAACAAGTCATTATTCTCCGCCTCAGAACAGGACACAATAGATTATGCAACCACATGTATACAAAATTCAAGATTGGTGAAACAGCCATGTGCACATGTGGATTGGCGTCGCAGACAGCAGAGCTCATACTCCAAGACTGCCCAAAATATAACATATCTAGGCAAACCTTCTGGCCTAGAGAGACGACAGTGGAAGATAAACTCTATGGACCACTGTGTGAACTGAAAAAAAAAAAAGTTCAATTCATGCAAGAGACGACATTGCAGATATAGACATATTTCAAGCGAACGAAAGAAGAAAAAAAATGCTAGGCGATGGGTGTGTCTTTGTGTCTGTACGCTTATAGGTGTGTACGTACAAGTGTATCAAGTGTGTATGTGTGTAGTTGATGTCTGGTTCTATTTGTGTTCATGTGTGTGTATGTCTGTCTGTGTGTGTGGTTGTTGTGATGACAGTAGTAATGGTAGGAGATGTGTGTGTGTCTTTGAGTTTGTAGTGTGTGTCTGTCCTTGTTTGCTTCTTTGTTTTCCTGTGTCTGTACTTGAGTGGTTGTTTATGGGTGTGTGTATGTGGTTGACTTTGTGGTTGTATGTGTGTACACGTGTCTGTATGTGTGTATAGTTGTGATGACAGTAGTAATGGTATGGGTTGTCTGTGTATGGTTGCCTTTGTGTTTGTATGTGTGTTTGTGTGTGTGTTTGGTTGTCTTTGTATTTGTGTGTATCAAGTGTGTACTTGGTTGTCTTTGTGGTTGTATGACCCTCTTTGTATGATTTTTTTACACACCCCACAAAAAAGAGACTTGTATCTCTAACAACGCACCAGCTAATATTCTTGTCGCTAATATTGGTAGTACTATTATCACTACTATTGATTCTTCCTCACTTTACCCACCACCATTGCATTATACGTACTTTCCCCTGCAATTTAAGTGGTCACTCGACTACTTGACCACTGCTTGACCACTGCTTGACCACGTCATCGATCACTTTAACCACTACCATTATCTTAGGCACATCGTCCTCTACAATTTAAGTGGTCACTCGATCACTTTAACCACTACCATTATCTTAGACATATCGTCCTCTACAATTTAAGTGGTCACTCGACCACTTGACCACTACTTGACCACTACTTGACCACTAATTTATCACCCTTTATTCATCACCATGTCGCTACAACTACTTTCCGCTAAAATTTTCCTTAATTGACCACTTGACCACTGCTTGACCACTGCTTGACCACTAATTTACCATCGTTTAAGCATCACCATATCGTTACAATCACTTTTCCCTACAATTTCCCTAAAATTTTCCTCGCTTGACCACTGATTGACCACAGCTTGACCACTGCTTGACCACTAATTTACCACCATTTAATCACCACCATATCATTACAATCACTTTCCCCTAAAATTTCCTTACTTGACCACTGCTTGACCACTGCTTGACCACTAATGTACCACCGTTTAATCACCACCATATCATTACAATCACTTTCCCCTAAAATTTCCTTGCTTGACCACTAATTTACCACTCTTTAATCATCACCATATCATTACAACCACTTTCCCCTAAAATTTCCTTACTTGACTACTTGACCATTACTTGACCATTACTTGACCATTGCTTGACCACTGATTGACCAGTGTGTAACTGCTAACATAACACCTCTTATCTTATTACATTTATGACCACCCCTATATCGACCACTCCTACTTGACCACTAATACCCACCCCTTACCATCAAATGACACCCATTACAACTTTATAAGATTTCCTTTGTAATGATGGTAGTGAATAAGCTACATACCACCCTTTACTTTCACTTAGACACTACTAGCATACTGTTTAGATGATAGTAACCATCTACACCTCTTACTTCGTCCAGTATAACAACGACCCATCACACCCTTAGCAGTTTATACATCACTCACCACGCATACTAACACATTCATATACCCTACGTAACCACGTCCAACCAAAATATATAACTTTCACCCCTTCACAACCCTCATCCGTGCTCACACCCTCTCTTTCTATTTCCAGTACTTACTTTTACATCCCACCAACCAACATAGACGCGAATACTTTTACCTTAATTACTTTCACAGAAACTTACCCGCCATCACCCGTCTAAAAAAATAGACCCGTTCCCACCAAAAAAAAAATTTCACCCAGTCGGCAATTTTCCCTAAAAACCTTCATAAAACTATCAGCCGCCAGCCGCGTCCACAAATATACGTGACTGCGCGCCGCACTCCTACTCCTCGGGGGCCGGGATGATTAAAAAAAAAACCATCACATATCTTCACCTTAGATGTGGACCACTGTGGGCAATAGCTCACAGTGAGACTAAGGTTCCACACAAAAAAGGGGGATGCGGTGGAGCCAGCTTGTCTGGGGTAACCGCCAACCAACCGACACACAGCTCTGGCCCCTCTGGGAACCGTGAGCCCTTCTAAAAAAAATTCAAGTTTCTTTGGTGAACATTTCAATTTTTGAATATTAAAAATGATGCATATGTTGGGGGGGGGGGGGGGGGGGGCATAAGAATTTTAGAAAGGCTTAGGTGGGAAACAACACTGCTCTAGACATTGACGTCATCTAAGTATATATTGAATAAGTGGTAGTTGACGGTGGTTATTGAGATGAGGCGAGTTATCTGGTGGAGCAGTTGTACCTATTAAATATCTCCAAAATATCTGTAAAATGGTCATCGGCGAGTAAGAGGCTTCTTGTATAATTCCCCCTATCTGCTGCGTTGTGGGAATTTGTCTTTTCAAACCACGGCTTTTGGAGTCAAACCATACAGAAGCCGTCTGGGAGCAAAGGGGAACCACCCCTGTAAAACATACTTCTCAACAATTAAGATCTAGTTACACACCATAAGACTATCGGGTGTATCGTGCTTTCCCTCTGTTTATGTAGGTCAATCGAATTCAATGCCAAACAAACAGTAACTTTTGGACTACACATGGTACACAATCACATGAACAAGTATTATAATGTAAATTTCCGTTCACTGAGCAGTGAGATTGCGGAAGATACTAGGAAACGAAGCAAATAACACGATGACTCTAATATGGCAATCGCTTCTCCGCCTTTCGGTTAAGATCCGGCCTTTTGGTTAAGATCAAAGTGTAGATTTATCTGCACTTGATATGGCCAAGGTACAGAGGCGGTCATCCAAACTGCACACTCGAATCACCAAATCACTGACCGCTAACACTGGCAGATGGGCCTTGGTGGATCATAATGGATCGAAAGGCACATGGTGGGGCTAAAATGTTTTAAAACAAAGTCTCGGCCTTTTGGCTGAGATAAAAGTGTAGTATCTGCACTTAATCTTGCCAGGGCCACCAGGCAGAGGCAGTCATCCGAATGGCACAGGGGCATAGAATATCATGGGGCAGCACCGGTCTCTGGGGAAAAGCGAGACCTTATAAAAAAGAAAACAAGATAGAGCGTCCTTCTGTCCAAATAAGATGTTACATTTGGTGATACATTATCCTTCGACACTAAATAAGTTAAGCCATCCGCTTTCGCTTTCAAGGACATTTCCTGGTGCCACTTTTAGACTAGGCCGGACCAGCTGAATTTTTAGTATCCGCCTCGATGGGAATGCGTACGCGCGATGATGTCTCTGTAAGCATGGACACTTACAGCGCCGCCTACAGTGTTTTCCCTAGCACGATTATATATGTGAGAATGAACACTTACAGCGAAATCTACAGTGTTTTACCTACCACGATGATATATGTGATAATGAACACTTACTGCGAAACCTACAGTGTTTTGCCTAGCACGATGATATCTCTGTGAGCATGAACACTTACAACGCCACTCACGGTGTTTTCCCTAGCACGATGATATCTCTGTGAGCATGAACATTTACAGCGCCACTCACAGTGTTTTCCCTAGCACGATGATGTCTCTGTGAGCATGAACACTTACAGCGCCACTCACAGTGTTTTCCCTAGCACGATGATGTCTCTGTGAGCATGAACACTTACAGCGCCACTCACAGTGTTTTCCCTTGAATGATGATGTCTCTGTGAGCATGAACACTTACAGCGCCACTCACAGTGTTTTCCCTAGAACGATGATATCTCTGTGAGCATGAACACTTACAGCGCCACTCACAGTGTTTCCCCTAGAATGGTGATGTCTCTGTGAGCATGAACACTTACAGCGCCACCTACAGTGTTTTCCCTAGAATGATGATGTCTCTGTGAGCATGAACACTTACAGCGCCACTCACAGTGTTTTCCCTAGAATGATGATGTCTCTGTGAGCATGAACACTTACAGCGCCACCTACAGTGTTTTCCCTAGCATGATGATATCTCTGTGAGCATGAACACTTACAGCGCCACCTACAGTGTTTTCCCTAGCATGATGATATCTCTGTGAGTGTCACGAAAATAAACTTGATGTTCGATCAATGACAACCAAGACCCGACATTAGTCTGCAAAAACAAGCAACCCTTTGATGTTGTATGGAATGAGAAAAATACGTCGCGTCAAACTGTCTGCTTACGGTCGGCATTTCTGTATGATGTGGATTGTTCGAGAAACAAATACGTCGCGTTACAATGTCTACACCGGTCGGCATTTTGTTAACAAATTGTTGCTCGAGACGAACAACGGCGTCATCTGTCTGCAAGGCGGGAGACGGCCTATGAAGTGATAGACGGAATGTCTGACTAGAAGTCGGATGCAGTCTGTGATGTGGGGAGAAGGTCTCTGGCTCACAGACAGCCAGGATCTTTGTTGTATGAGACAAAGAATTCCCCAGATGAAAGTGAACTGGACGGCGGATTGACTCCAGTTAGTCTAGAACAGCAGGAGGAAACCAGATTCTGGACGGATCAGCGTCTAGACTTTTTGGTGACGTCACTCCAGCCCAATATAAAAAAGCGTTGCGGTAAACAAGTGGAGTTAGTCGATCAAGATTTCTGAAGTGGGAAAGATCGGTGCAGTTTTCCGAGTTGTGCTCAATGAATGAAACTAGGGTATCAAATTGTTGATAGTTATCGGCGGACATAGATCCAGTCTGTGATTGCCTAGTTTCGATTAGCAACCGAAATAGGCATATGGTAGGCTATTAATCATATCTAACTTAGAGTATGATTAGGAATAGAGTACATTACTGTGCGGTGATATAATGTATTATAGGTGCGGTGATATAATGTATTATAGGTGCGGTGATATAATGTATTATAGGTGTGGTGATATAATGTATTATGATTAGTGATAGAATGTTCTATAAGTGCGGTGCTAGAAAGTATCATAGGAGCGTCGGCACTAGTATCCTATTGTGTGGCTTCAACTAGCTTGAGTGATATATCATTTTACTCAGGGAGTTGAGGACAATGTAGTGGAATAATAATTAGAGAGATTAAGGGGGGTTGAGAGGGAGGAGAGGAATGTGAAATGGTAGGATCTTCCAGTAGGGCATCTGCTGGATTTCTACCCGTTCCTTTATTCTTTCCTGGTGTTGCCATGTCTCAGATCATATAATGAGTTATTTGGCCGTATGACAGAGATCGGATCTCTGTTATAGATCTGAGTGCTGCTATTGGCCTACACTCACCTAATTCCGGTCAGGACTGAGTTGCCCTCACCATAGTAATCTCTATTCTACAAGTTCCATTTACAGGTCCACGTATGTGTGCTATGATTTTCAACAGTGAAGCTAACACATTTTAGAAGATGATGGCTCAGAACTTGAAGACAGAAGTTGCTGAGAGGCCGCTGCATTGGGCTTATACCCAAGTTGGTTTGCGGGAACCTGGCTTCTGCTGAGCAGGACATGCTGATGAGATTTATGTTTAGCAAGTGATAGTTGTATCACTGAACAGTCAGAAAATTGTAGATATACACTACTGATACCAGGAACATTCATACAAAATTTATACTGATACCTAGAACATTCAGAGTGTGGTGTTAATATGGGGAATCTTTAAAACCAGTGACACTAGATCCATTAAGATTTCCCCAGTAACAGTAACAATAGGGTTAGAATTTTCTTATTAACAATCAGTTAAATAACAGAGGAAATTCATAGTGTGAAGCAG
This sequence comes from Cepaea nemoralis, assembly GCA_014155875.1. NCBI lineage: Eukaryota > Metazoa > Mollusca > Gastropoda > Stylommatophora > Helicidae > Cepaea > Cepaea nemoralis. Next base: position 64,890 of record JACEFZ010011341.1, on the reverse strand, counting down.
ATTGGAGACTCTCATTAGACAGTGTTTGTCATGGGTGTCCAAGCATCCTAGTGGTTCAAGAGACAACGGAGGAAGTCTTCACGTGACCGGAGGAGCATCACCTTGGTGAGGTTGCTTGTCTGGAATACATGGTGCTAGTGTGTTCTCAGCACAGTGATGAGAATGACTATACTCCTGAACACTGATCTGAGTCTATAGACACTTTAGAGTACACGTCACACATTCTACACCTTATACACACAGTAAGAGTGAGAAGAAGGTGTCTTCAGATTGAGGGAGTGTTGTGGACGGAGTCTGCTGGATATCTCCAGGATAGAGATATTGAATTAAAACAAATGTGGGTGTTGATTCCCCTCACTCCAGGGACGACACTAAAGTGGTAAAGAAGAACAAATAACTACTACGACATTCATTCTTTACACACACAACAGTGAGCATGGACACTTACAGCGCCGCCTACAGTGTTTTCCCTAGAATGATGATATCTCTGTGAGCATGAACACTTACAGCGCCACTCACAGTGTTTTCCCTAGCACGATGATATCTCTGTGAGTATGAACACTAACAGCGCCACCTACAGTGTTTTCCCTAGCACGATGATATCTCTGTGAGCATGAACACTTACAGCGCCACCTACAGTTATTTTTCTAGCATGCTGATATCTCTGTGAGCATGAACACTTACAGCGCCACCTACAGTTTTGTTTTTTCTAGCATGATGATATCTCTTTAAGAGAGTCGCTTAAAAGTCGACAGGGTCGACTTCATTGCACCGGGTTTTATTCCATATGGCTCGGTCTCTTTCCGCAGCGCGGAAAGCGTCACACAAAGCACGAACTTCGTAGCTCTAGCGATGACCCACCGGAGTCTCCGAAAAATCTCACTCGTGAACAGAAAGACGCGGCCCGGAATCGAACCCACAACCTTTGCAGCCCAAGACAAACGGCATGACCACTTCGCCATGGAGACTACCGACGATGATATCTCTGTGATCATGAATACTTACAGCACCACCTACAGTGTTTTTCCTAGGGTGATGATATCTCTCTATATATATCCTCTCAGAGGAGCAGCTGGCCGAGTGGCTGGAACGCCAGACTCCCATTCGGGAGACCCGGGTTCGATCCCTCGTTGAGGTGTGGTATTTTTTTCTGTTGGAGGCAAAAAGAAAATTCCAACCTGCACATTTCGCGGTGACTGCACTAGCCATGCGACCTTAATTCCTCAGTCTCAAAGACTCCTCTGCCATACACCGCAAGGTACTCACTCTGTTGGCAGTAAATGACAGTTTTTTTTTGGTTTTTTTTTTTTAATGACAGATGATATCTCTGTGAGCATGAACACTTACAGCGCCACCTACGGTGTTTTCCCTAGCATGATGATATCTCTGTGACCATGAACACTTACAGCGCCACCTACAGTGTTTTCCCTAGCACGATGATATCTCTGTGAGCATGAACACTTACAGCGCCACTCACAGTGTTTTCCCTAGCACGATGATATCTCTGTGAGCATGAACACTTACAGCGCCACTCACAGTGTTTTCCCTAGAATGATGATATCTCTGTGAGCATGAACAGTTACAGCGCCACCTACGTTGTTTATCCTAGCATGATGATATCTCTGTGACCATGAACACTTACAGCGCTACCTACAGTGTTTTCCCTAGCACTATGATATCTCTGTGAGTATGAACACTTACAGCGCCGCCTACAGTGTTTATCCTAGCACGATGATATATGTGAGAATGAACACTTACAGCGCCACCTACAGTGTTTTGCCTAGCACGATGATATCTCTATGAGCATGAACACTTACAGCGCCACCTACAGTGTTTTCCTTAGCACGACTGCCTGATCTTCCAAAGTGTTGAGACAGATGGAGAAGACGATCGGATGATTCACTTCGTAGAACTCCCAGAGGAGGATGCTATTTGCTGTAGAGACGTGGTACTCCTCGATTTTCTTCTCTCCCCCTGGGATGATCCTTTCAGTGGCATGGACAACCATCCTCTTGTTTGTCTGGTGCAAATACTGGGGCACCTATGGGGGAAGGGTTCATTTGAAAAGTTAGTAACTAAACTATATAAACAAAGTATCAATAAATCACGTGCCGTCGCCACAATGAAGGTTGGCTGCAATGGATCAACAACATTGTTTGTCGCTAGCCTTGACTGTACATTCTGTCAGACTTATGTTCGTCCATCTCTTGATGTTATCTTCCCACGTGTATGGTTGTCTACGCCTTGCTAGCTTGCCTTCACCCTTATCCTCCGGCATTGTTTTTATAAAAGTGTGAAAGTATACTCATAACACCATTAAAAAAATAGAAAATACATTACCTTACTGACGACGAAGAAATGTTAATTATTTCCTTGGTTGCTTCCATCAGTGTCTTCTGTTCTCTACCCCTGTTTGTACTGTAAGGACCAGGCAGAGAAGAAACATACGCAGCGATTCCTGGTGAGTGCATCATTCATTCGCCCTTCCATGGATTGTCTCTTGTGGAAATTTCTCCCCATTGCAGTCTTTGGAAAATTCTCTCAATCATATGTTAGATCAGATGTTAGACTCTGTTGCTGTCATGTGCCAATTATCTTTCACATTTTGAATCCATCCAGTTATGTTCTTGCTCTCCACTGATTCCCCTGGACGTCACTCTCCATAATTGTCTTTTTTTCTAGCATCATGTCTTTATACATGCCCAACTATTTCATTTTCCCCAATGTTATTTGTCTTAATCTTATTTAGTATTGAGTTCTTTGTTGGATAGATCCGTTTGTTTTGTTTGTGTGCTTGTTTTTGTTTTTGTCCAATGAATTTTTAACAATCTTCTGCAACACTTATATTCAAAGGTACATATTTGCTTGTCAGGTGTTTGAGCAACATCCGGGTTGTATGCCTGTATGTTGTCAAAGGAAACATGCATGCTACGAATAATGTGAGTGTTGTTGTTCTGCCTGCTTCAATGTATGAAGGTTTTCAATGGCAAAATGCTGTAGATTTGCACAGCAATTTTCATGTTCTTTTATATTTTTCTATCGCACGTTATCCTTCATTGGAGCATAGTCGCTCACCAACTGACTCCACACTGTCCAGTCATGTGCTATCGCAATCAGCTTCATTCATGCCCTCCCAATATTGTTCAATTCTGCCTCTAATTCTCTTTCCCGCGCGCTTTATGCTTCCCTCCATATCGTTTACCCTCAGTAGATGGCGCGGGGACCCGGGTGCACTGGTCAACTCAACGAAGTCAGCTGTGACGTGGTAGCTGTTAGATAACAGAATTGTTAATGCCCAAATGCCATCTGTAAACACTTGCTCAGAGTTGGTGGAGAGAACTCGCGCAATCAAATACACCCGAGTTCTATTTTATGTCTTTCCTTCACCTAAAAGGTAGACTACATCGGACTGTCAGGTCTTAGTCAGATATGACTGAGCTACCGTATGACAGTAGTCGGTACTACTTGCTTTTTGCTAGCTCCGAATGTTGGGCTGCGTTCACCAAACCCGACATCATATGTTGGTTTGCACAATAGATAAACGTGCAAGGTAATGTGCTATCTACTTGATTGTGCAACTATGGAGAACAGAACAAGGATGTGCCGTGCAAGAGTACACCTTAGAGTCAACACCAACACACAATCATCCATCATGTGCCATGCCGATAAGCGTGGGCGGTCATGTTTTGCCACCTCACTCGATCACCAGAGTCGTGGATCAGCTCCGTGTTCCTGTCTCGACCATGCCACGTGGCCAAGCCATCCAGGTATTTAATTCTTGGTCTTACCATGGTCTCTTCCCTTCGATCTTGCCAGTCGTCACCAAGTTCTCCAAGTCATTTCTTCTCATAACATGCCCAAAAACTTTTGACTGTCTAAGTCTAATGTCTCTAATCAGTTTACGATCTTCATTTGTTTCTTGAAGGACTTGTTCATTGGTTTTTCTGTCTGTCCATGGTATTCTTTGCATTTTCCTCAGAAACCACATTTCCACAGCCATCAGATGTTTTTCAGCTTGTCTGCTCATTGTCCACGCTTCACATCCATACAAAAGTACAGGTTATATGTAGCACTTCAACACTCTTTATATCATTTCAATTGATATCATTTTATTGGTCAGTATGTTTTTCATCTTGCAAAAAGGCAAATTTCTCCATGGCAATTCTTGTTCTAATCTCTTCAAGGCATCTCCCATCAGATGTTATGACTGTTCCGAGATAATTGTACGATTCACTTGTGTCTACACACACAACATCACTGCATTTGTTTTAAAGCAGTGGTTCTCAACCTTTTTTGACCCGTGCCCCCCTTCACCATATTTTAGAACGTCATTCCCCCCCCCCCCTGTCAAAGACTCGACCACATCCCCTCCACTAGGAAGGGCAGTCATTCTTGAAGAGGCCAGGAGGGGATAGGGTGCCCGAGGGAAGAGCAGGGAAGAGGAGGTGATAGGAGATGGTTAACCATTCCCTCATGAGACACGCAGGCGGTGTTCAGAGAGTTAACACTCTAATCACAATAACATCACGCCTCGTGGTAGCCATAGAGAAGTTGAGTATACACTCAACAGGCCACGTCTACCATCGGCGTGCGACGTGAGGCGACACGCACCAAGGTGAAAGTCAATCCGCGTGGTGTGTGACCGCGGAAGGGAAGATTGTCAGACGGGAGACGGGACCTCTAGTGTACACCTCGTTAGAGTAGCGATAGGGTTTTTCTTGTGTTTATTTGTGTAGAAAGTTAGCTTAGTGGTTAGCAGCTCGTGATAGATAATACTGTGTGGCTTTATGTTGTGTGTTTCAATAGCGACTGTTCAATGTAGCGAGCCAACGGCAATAAAAATGTACCATTTATTTTCCTCGCACACGACTTGCAAGTTGTCTTGTATTGGTGTGCCAGAAGTACCCGATGATGCCTGTCAGTTGAGTTGTTGACAGGCAAGGGTAATTGTGGTGTCAGAAAGTGAAGCTTGAACGAAAAGTTCAAGCTAATCCACTCTTCCACAGGGCTCCAGACTAGGGTTTAATTTTTGTAGTAACGATAATTTATGCAGACAGGAGAATTTGCGAGCTAGAAATATGCCTATCGTGACAAAATAGTGTTTAATTGTGTTTATGATACATTTATTTAATGAAATCATGTATTCGTCAAAGCTGTAAGTATTAATATTCTTATTTTCTGATATTTATTCATATATTTACCAATTTATTCTTGAATAAGCACCAAACATGATTCAGGGCGGAGCAATACATCGCCAGCCGACAATATCGATTTTTCAAAACTAAGAATAGCGCTGCGCGGTGACGTAGAGTGATTGACAGACAGTTATTCTGCGTCATTAGCATAAAGCAGTCGAGTGTTTACAAGATCGCTTAGCGGCGGCTCGCCTGAATCTGTGCTGTATATTATTTATTATTTGTTTATTTGAGTTACTAAATGAATATATTTATTTATTTACACATTATTATATTATTTTTATTTCTTTAAAAGCAGTTATTCATTTTTTTTGGTTCTATCTTCTCTTTGTTTATCGTCACGATGGAACTATTTTTGGGCTAAGCATATGATACTTAGCTGCACAACGTTTACAGAAATTAACTAGATTAGTAACGAAAGGCAATTACTGTTTAAAACAAAGACAGGACATTGACATTTAATTTAATTAATACATGTTCTAGTTGTTCGTGAGTCTGTCATTGTCTAAGTCATTGTCCTTAGTTGTCGAGTAAATTATATCGTATAGTAGGCCTGTTTACTGCTGCCCTACATATCAGAGGGCAAACAACAGCTGTGCACATACACCGGTGTGCCAAATATAGTGTGTTACTTATGAAACGTGCCTCCACCCCAGTGTACCAAACAAGGTGACCTGTGTCGACGGAGCTTTCGTTCCCTGATTCTCGGGAACATTAAGTTGAGTATACCTATATTTTTGGCATGCATTGTGATTAATAGTGCATCTCTTTTTCAGCTTGTGATACAGTATCATATTTTTTGTGCTCTGATATTCCAACATAGAATTTTGTGCAACACATAAACTGGAAATAAAATTAATATTCCTTAACGAGGAACAAATAGATAACATTGTAGATAAATAGGTAAATAAACAAAGCAGGGTAAGTCAACACTAGCTAATTACTTAACAGCATGGCGACCTTATCTGACTTTATAAAAGCAGGTAAAGATTTACAATATACAGGAAAGGACTTAGAGGAATATGCTGATAGGAAATTTAAGGAAGCAAAGGATGCAGAGAGGGACGAACGCGCACGAGAAAGAGAACAAGAAAGACAGCATCAAAAAGAGATTGCTCAACTAGCTGAGATAACAAAACAGAAACAGCTAGAAGATGATAAACAGATTAAGCAAAAAGAATTAGAGATTAAACAACAACAGTTAGAACATGATAAGACAGTTAAACAACAACAGTTAGAACATGATAAAGAGATTAAGCTAAAGCAATTAGATCAGGAGAAAGAATTGAAACAAAAGGAATTAGATCTAAAGCAAAAGCAAATAGATCAAGAGAGAGAACTAAAGCAAAAAGAGATAGATGTTAGGGAAAAGCAAATACAAGTTGAATCAGAGACACAGTTAAAGATGAAGGGTATGGATGTAGACTCACACGCAGAGATCTCTGCCACTAAATTAAGAAGTCAACAAGAAGAAAATAAGTTCAACAAATACAAAAATATTATCAAACCATACTGTAAAGATGATTCCATATCAGCCTGGACAGAGAATGTAGAGTATCAATTTAAATATCACCAAGTTCCTTTAGATATGTGGGCTCCGATTTACATGAAGAATCTAAGTGGTGAGCTCCTTAAAGTAATAGAGTCTATTCCTATTGAACTTAGATCTAGCTATCAATACATCCATGATAGGATTATGCAGCACTTTTTACTTGATGCCCCTGGGTATCAGGTTCAGTTCTCAAATTTAAAACCTAAACCTAGTGAAACTTTTATAGATTATTTTTCAAATGTGCAGAGTGTACTAAACAGGTGGCTTAAAGCAGCTAACATAGGAAAAGACTTTGTGAGAAATTAAATGCAGCTAATGCAACAACAAGAGCAGACAGTGTGAAACATCAAGACACACTACAAGATGAGAGACTACTGTTGCTTTCTCCAACTGGCACAGATGACACCAGCAGACAGAAATTTATAGAACAGCAAAAAGCTGATACTAGTGTGTCTCCATACTTAAAATTGTTAAAAGATAAAGCCAAAGTGACCAAAAATGCATCTTGGTGTTTTAGACTTAACAATGGCATTTTAACTAGATATTATACTACTGGTAACCATGAGATTCAGCAAACGGTGTTACCTGAACAACATCGTCTAACTGTGCTAAAGATTGCACATGAGTCACCGTTTGCTGGTCATCTTGCATATGATAAGACCAGGGCCAGAATTCAGGCTCATTTCTATTGGCCAGGTTTTTGCAATGACATAAAATTATTTTGTCGTTCGTGTAATGTCTGTCAACAATTAGTACGTAAGGGTAAACATCCTACAGCTGAAGTACAGCCTTCTACACTGGCTTCTAGGCCATTTGAAAGTGTGGCGGTAGATATTGTTGGACCCCTAAACCAGGTGTCCAGCAAAGGAAATCGCTTCATATTGACAATGGTCGACCTATGTACAAGGTGGGTTGAGGCAGTAGCTTTGAAATACATCACCTCCAAAGACGTTGCCAATGTATTTCTACACCTGTTCTCACGATTCGGATTCCCACGGACCATTTTATCCGATCGTGGAACTCAGTTCATATCGGCTGCAACGCAAGCCCTTACAAAAATGTTAGGCATTAAGCAACATTTTACGACAGCTTACCATCCAGCCAGCAATGGAATAGTAGAGAAAATTAACGGGGACCTAAAGCACATGCTGGCTAAGGTTACAGCAGAAAACCCAGCTGATTGGGATACACTGTTACCAACAGTGCTGTTCGCCTATCGGGAGATTCCCCATTCTAGCACGGGTTTCTCACCCTTTGAATTAGTTTACGGGGCTAACCCACGTGGACCCCTAACCATTTACCATCAGGTACTAACTAATTCGATAGAAATTCCTACCCCAAAAACACCTTATGAAATGGTGACAGAGACACGAGACAAGATCATGAAATCGTGTGTTATAGCTAAGGCAGCTTTGGAGAGGAAGGGTCAAATCTACCGCCAATATGCCAACAAAGGGGCAAGAACAATTGAACTTGAACCAGATCAAGACATACTCTTGCTACTTCCAGACAAAAGAAATTTACTATTAACCTCATGGCAAGGGCCATTCAAGGTGGTACGCAGAATTTCAGATGTTGACTATGAAATATCGATAAACGGACACTTAAAGATATTCCATGTCAACATGTTGAAACCTTACTATACAAGACAAGAAACAGAAGTAGTGACAGACGAACAGAGTGCACCAACACCCAGTGATCAGACGACAGACATACACAACGCAACTACACTAGTTAGCGAGACTGGCAGTTCCGACAATGGCAATACACCTAGTGAGTTAACAGAATACACACTTAGCACCACCACCGTACTGAATCAGGTAGACGACGACGGAATGGAACTACCTGTTCCCATTGTAGACAAAACTGCGACAGTGGACAGCATACATATAGATCAGGGACTAACAGACATTCAACGACGACAATTAGTGGAGTTAGTTACTGAATACAAAGACCTATTCTCTGACATCCCAGGTAGGACGGACAGAATCGAACACTCCATTCTTCTTTCGGATTCTAAGCCTATTAAATGCAGGCCGTACTCTATCCCACTCAGCTATAGGGAAAATCTAAATAAGGAAATTCTTAATTTAGAAGCTAGCGGGATTATCCAAAAGTCTACATCAGAGTACTCTTTTCCAATCGTCCTAGTTAAGAAGAAGGATTCCACAATTCGTCTGTGCGTGGACTATCGGAAACTCAATAACATCACTAAGATCGACGCAGAACCTATTCCTTCCTGCGAAGATCTTATCTTGGACATGTCTACTTCTAAAATCTTTTCAAAACTAGATCTTACTAAGGGATATTGGCAGGTCCCTATGCAGGTTCAATCTATGCATCTTACTGCGTTTTCAACACCGTTAGGACTTTACGAGTGGCGATTTCTTCCTTTCGGACTTCGAAATGCTCCTGCCACTTTCGTATGCTTAACTAGAGATCTATTGCATGGAGTGACGAATACTGTGACCTATATAGATGATATATGTGTCCATACTGAAGACTGGACAACACACTTACTGAAACTGAGACATGTCTTTGATAGGTTGCGACTCTTCGGTCTCACTGTCAAACCGAGCAAAGTTGAATTGGGCCTAAAAGAAATTGAATTTTTGGGTCATGTCATCTCTCAAGGTCAATTGAAGACTGACAACAGGATTATTACAAAAATTATGAATCTGACCATTCCTACCACTAAAAAACAGGTCAGAAGCCTTCTAGGATTAGTAAATTACTATAGTAAATTTATCCCAAATTTAGCAGAAATTACAAGTATTTTTTCCAATGTTTTAAAATCATCTGTAAAATTAGATGTGAAAGATGCATTATTAATTTCTGCATTGTCAAAATTGAAAATTCTTTTTAGTAATGTTCCAATCCTTCGCTTGCCTAACCCGAGGCTCGTTTATTATCTTAGGACAGATGCCAGCAGGATCTCCATCGCTGCAGTCCTAGGCCAATTTTATGAGGGCATCTTCCATCCGATTTGCTACGTGAGCCGTAAGATCACACCTGCCGAGTCCAGATATTCGATATCAGAGTTAGAAGCCCTAAGCGTCATCTATGCAGTGAGAAAGCTCCATCGATTTCTGGCGGGGGTGCACTTCATTATCCAGACCGACAACTCTCCCATCACTGTCATCCAGAGTGGTGTGCATCGAAATGACCGGATATACAGGTGGTCCCTGATCCTTCAAAACTATACATTTAGTATAGAACATATCAAGGGTAAGGACAACATTCTGGCTGATACCCTTAGTAGACCATCTGGGGTAGAAATACCTGAAATCCCACATATAAATGTAGAGTGATAATTAGTACATGAATAGATTATAATATGCTATGTAAAATAGTTTACATATAGATCCACAATATGTGCGTAATCATGTACCAAGAACAGTGAACTGTTAGGTGTCCGTAGATATCAGGTGGAGAACTGTGCTGCTAAACTTAGATATCACCGTGTGAACTAGGACAGCTCATTTCCAACTAAGCTCCATTCCGGTGTATCATTTATGTGAAACGCAGAAAACAGTGTCAGAACAGTGCTTAATTACAGACACAAAAAGACTGAGCTACGACACCAGTGAACTCTACACGTGCACTACCGAGAGAACACTATGATGACTGTGTAATGTATTTCAGATACCCAGGCAAAGTGTGTAGATATATTATGCCTATACAACCGAAGTACAAACATGAAGGCAAATACTAACCTGTGGAAACTGAATACCATGTATATAAACTTAATGTGATATGTAAAATAATAATTTTTTTAAAATAGTTATAAATTAGAGGTAGAATTAGGTAATATAATAGTTCTCATTTATTTTAATAGGATAGTTAGTACAGTAATTAACCCATTTACTTAGCTTAGAATTAAATTAAAATATTAGTTTAGACATAAAAATAGTTAATTACAAGTTAAATTAAATTTATGATAGAAACAGTACCATTTAGAATATTATATTTCACTTAGCGTCAGTTAGTTTAGTTTATTCTAGCTTAATAAAACCATACCAGCTTACAAACATTACCATTGATTAGTATCATTCAGTTACGTCATAATAGGTTAAAAATAATAGATGAGTGAACATACATCATTTACAACATTTATGTTAAGAACATCACTCATATAATTTCTTTGTGCATTTAAAAACATTATTTAGCATAGTAGTTAGAAAAATGCATAATTTGTATTCACATCATCCATGTAATTAAGGTACATAACTCACAACACTTCCATCACATTTAAATAGTTAGATTACATCCCTTAGATTAGATAAACATAACAATTAATATAAACATATCATATAATTAAGATAACGAATTTAATAAATTAGTTAATACATAGTTATAGAATTAGTATTACTAGTTTAGAATGTAGAGTTATGTTAGTGTAATATACTTGATGATGAGATCAAGGGGACAAGCCACCAACCCTGTCTCATCTATGTAAATATATTGTAAATATATGACTTGTGCAACAACTTTCGCACAGTCATTAGGGCTCCACTATCTCAAATTGAGCCAAACCTGTACAGTGTCACTCCAAGGTTTTTAAATAATCAGAAGAATCAGTGTGGAAGGATAAAAGATGTGTGCCAGAATTAGGAATGAAAGGAGTATGACAGAAGTGTGAAAAGGAGAGCGAATGGAAAATAGACGGGAGAGAGTGAAATTATTCAGCGAAGTCTTCTGCTGCCTGGCTCGACTTTTAATGTTTGTCTGTGTTGATGTTGGTTTTCGTTGGTGAAAATGTGTTAGTGTGAATGTGTTGTCTGTAATATAGTTTAGAACTTAGATTACAGTATTTTGGGTTTCATAACAAGGAAATGTAGTCACGAATTAGGGTTATACACCTGTTTGTGGCCACATTTAACCAAATTATGACACTTAAAAAACTGACATACATACACATAGGAATTAGAAACATAGATTAAAAGTTAAATTAGTAGAGTAATTACATCCAAACACACAAACAACCAGTAAAACAAACATATAAATTACATACACTTTTTCTAGATCAAAGGGAGATAACTTTGGGTCAGGGGACATAATAGACAACGAAAAACTAACTTAACAGTGAAATAATACTTTACGCGCGGAAGCGAAATAGGTAAAGCCTGTCGCACACACTCTTGTATAATGGTTGTTAGATATTATATGGGGGACATGAAGCAATTCATGCGTTGACCCTAAGAAAGTCAACTTTGTATGGGTAGTAAGTTAATTTACTATGTGAGGGCAGGTCTTATAAGACAACGGTCCGGTTCAGACATACCTCTAATAAGTATAATATAGCATGTGAGAAAGGGCTCACGCCAACCAGTCAAGCTTGTGGCGATTGCCAGTAGCCAAGTAAAGTTTTGCTACATTGTGACAATAGTCAGTAGAACTCTATTAGAATGCCCCAAGCCAGGTTATCTAGAGTCTTTGACAAAAATTAGAGACACTAATTTTTTTTTGAAACCTCTTGCGTCACAACCAATGAGTGAAAATTGATGACGCAACACAAGAGGGGTGGGTGTGTGTCAAAGACTCGACCACATCCCCTCCACTAGGAAGGGCAGTCATTCTTGAAGAGGCCAGGAGGGGATAGGGTGCCCGAGGGAAGAGCAGGGAAGAGGAGGTGATAGGAGATGGTTAACCATTCCCTCATGAGACACGCAGGCGGTGTTCAGAGAGTTAACACTCTAATCACAATAACATCACGCCTCGTGGTAGCCATAGAGAAGTTGAGTATACACTCAACAGGCCACGTCTACCATCGGCGTGCGACGTGAGGCGACACGCACCAAGGTGAAAGTCAATCCGCGTGGTGTGTGACCGCGGAAGGGAAGATTGTCAGACGGGAGACGGGACCTCTAGTGTACACCTCGTTAGAGTAGCGATAGGGTTTTTCTTGTGTTTATTTGTGTAGAAAGTTAGCTTAGTGGTTAGCAGCTCGTGATAGATAATACTGTGTGGATTTATGTTGTGTGTTTCAATAGCGACTGTTCAATGTAGCGAGCCAACGGCAATAAAAATGTACCATTTATTTTTCCTCGCACACGACTTGCAAGTTGTCTTGTATTGGTGTGCCAGAAGTACCCGATGATGCCTGTCAGTTGAGTTGTTGACACCCCCCATTTCGTATTTCCTACCTAAAAATTTGGCCCGTACCCCCCCCCCCCCCCTTTCACCATATTTTCATAACGTCATTCCCCCCTTTTGTATTTCCTACCTAAAAAATCCCGCCCCCGCCCCTACACGGTATACGTAATAATGGAAGCTAAATTTAATAGCACATACTACAAGTCTAGACGTCCACATAAAACATGATTTGTGGGTCTACTTACTTTATAAATTGAATTTTAGAAGGGTGAGACGGACAGAACCGTACAGTATGAAGGGAAAAACAATATCAAGTAATCGGTTCTTGTATTAACGCGATCTTGAAATAATCTTAATTCCCCCCCCCCCCCTGGAAACCCTAAAATTCCACCCTAGGGGGAGGGGAATTCCCCACCGGTTGAGAACCACTGTTTTAAAGACTTTAAGACACAATATTACTGCACAAATGATGTTCCGATTTGGGGTTGGGGGTGGGCGTGGGGTGGTGAGGAGGGAGGGTTGCAGAATAAACATAGGGCAATCTTGGATGAGTAGTACTGAAGACATTATCCAACAAGTGTAACTACTTGAGGACATCGAACGTGACGGAATAGCTGCCGGTACCAGGAGGGTGCGGTACGACTCTTTCCGTCTATAATAAACTTGACAGAGAATGCAAACAAGCAAACTCGATGGTGGTTGAGACAGACGTATAGACAATTATTTCTGAACATTCTCCACAGGGTGATATAATCATCTACATGATGGGTCTCTTGTGAGGCACACAAGAAACTGCTGGGCAACTGGTGTAGACGTGCATACATCGCCGCAGATCTTGGTTCCTGGTGTTCAACATCAACTCTATTCAAGATACTCCCCCATGCCGCATCGCAGCCCATCCTGCATCTTGTCTCTCCGTCTGTTCCTGCCCATTCTAACGCTAATCTTTTAGTTTGTCATGATTTGTTCCAACACATCTCAACTCATCACATGGCCAATGAACACAACCTTCAGTCTCTTGTGCTACCAGTTATATCTGATACCGACGTTTTTCTATGTCATGACATCAAACTGTCCAGCATCTTCTCTTTTTGTCTTCCCTGCCTCTCTTTCCCTCCAACTTTCTCATTGTGGCGATGTCCAAAGAATGCAAACTGTCTTTTTCTGATGTGAGTAACCAGTCCTTTTTGTAAGTTAACTTCAGCCAAGGTATTTTCATTGCTATTTCTATTCGTTCACGGTCTTGTCATCATTCTTCTATAAAACCACATCTCCACAACTTCCACATAATTTCTCATTTGTCCTCTATCTGCCCATGATTCACATCTACAGAACTCTTGTCCTCACCTCGACTAGCAAAGATAAATAGCAAACATTTTGTTTCATCTTGAGAGATGATGCCTTTGCTTGGGCTATTTTATATTTAACTTCCTTAATACATACATCTCCCATCCGCTGTTATTAACTGATTGAGTGACATGGGCTGATAAATCGTTTTAATTGAAACTCCTCGTAACAGCCATGGGATTATAAATCAAACTATATTTAAACTATCAATAGATTCAAAACAATGTTCTCCCGTGATGAATTTGAATAACGAAGACACAAACATCGTAAGTTGTGTGATTTCTGCAGTATGTACCTGACGAGATGCAGCGAAATATGCCAGGCAATAAATAGTGCAATCTATTGTTCGTGTCTTCGTTATTCAAATATCAATAGATTGGCTTTCTTAGTAGTTATTGATACGTTTGCTCTTTAGTATTGGTGCCATTTGTCCAATGAGTTGATTTGCATTATTGCACCTATTTTCGATCTCGTCTTCTGATCTGCCATTTGATGATATTATACTTCCTAGGTACTTGAAACTCTCTACTTGTTTCAAGGGATGTTCGTTTAGGTGAGTTGTTGTTGTTTACTCTTAACACCACACCAAGCAGGATTCAGAAAGTACAGATCAACTGAAGATCAAATAACCTATATAGCTCAGGAAATAGAGGATGCCTTCCAAGAGAAAAAGCACACACTAGCGGTCTGGATAGATTTAGAAAAAGCATTTGATAAAGTATGGAAGGAAGGACTGAAAGTAAAACTGCAAAAAATGCATGTTTGTGGGAAAATGTATAAATGGATCAGCCACTACCTTGAGAACAGAACTGCCGGGACAAAAGTACAAGGACAAACCAACAAAATGATGCTGTTGGAGCAAGGTGTCCCCCAAGGAGGAGTTCTTTCACCAACATTATTCCTAGCATATATAAATGACATCACAGAAAATTTTCCAGCCAAAGTACACACATCCTCCTTTGCAGATGACCTAGCCATATGGACATCTGAAGAATATATTAGTACAGCTAACAGCAGAATACAGCAAGCCCTATTAGCGCTAGAGAACTGGTCAAAATCATGGCTAGTGAAGATAAGTGAGGAGAAAACAACATGCACAGTGTTCTCCCTCTCAAATAAAACTCAGCAACCGAAGCTGGTATTGAATGGAAAAATATTGCGCCATGAAGAAAATCCAAACTATCTAGGAGTTACCTTTGACATGGAAAACACAGGTTGCGAAAAATCGAACAAGAGCAAGGTAAAGAATGGCAGTCATGAAAAAAGCTTGCTGAGGACAACGTGGGGAGCAGATGAGAAAGTTCTCAAGAAGTTATATACTGGACGGGTGAGGTCAGTACTGGAATATGGCATCGCAGCTTGGGCAACAGCAGCAAAGTTAAACTTTAACAAAATAAATAGAGTCCAAAATCAAGGAATGCGAATCATAACTGGAAGCCTGAAGACAACGCCTATTAATGAACTAGAAAAGATCACTTGTTTACAACCAATGCAGGATAGAAGAAATAGCAGAGCCCAGCAACAAGCAGAAAAATTTAGAAGATTGACGGACCACCCTATGTATACAAGGATTAATGGTTTTGGAAAGGGAAGACTGAAGCGTAGCAACTTTGTAGAAACTGCAAAACGAAAGATTAGGGCAGATCCTATACTTAACATATCAACAGTCAAACCCATTTACAATGCACACAAGTTCCCAGCTTGGAGACAGCAGCAACTGCCTGAGATGATAGAAAACATTCCTGGTATTGAGAAAAAGAACACTCAGCATGAAACTGAAAGAAGAGAAATAACCCTAAACTACATAAAAGAACATTACAATTTGATTATTGCTCACTGGATTTTAGGAGGCCTGGTGTTCCTTGCCAGTGAGAAGTCCTGATCGTTCGGGTCCACATCGATTGACGGACGTTAGTCGCGGCGATTGGGCAATCTTGAGCATAGCCTACGATGGGTGACGTTGTAATATTCTGTTATGATAATTTGGCGTGTCCAGCGTGTGCCGCGTGGTTACACACCCGCTTCACACGCCAGTGATCCGGGGCTTGTTTCCGGATCCGGTCAGGGATATGCACTACTGAAGAGCTCAAACGAGAGCGAAACTCGAGTATAGTTCTTCCATATTGACGTGGATAGGCCTTAGGTTCATACCAGAATACGATCAGCGTTGCCAGTAGTGGGTTGTGCTCAATATTTAAATTTCAAATCCCGAAACAACCAAATAATCTCTTTAATTTGATATATAATGTGTCTACTACCATATTAACATCTTTGTAGTCATACTGTGACACCCCATTACTTCCCATTTTCTGCCATACATTTTTGCTTGGTCCAAACCTACTGTTTGTCTGTTACTGAATCTATTAAAGTCCCCAAATACTTAAATACATTGACTTATTTCAAACAGGTTCCATTCCCATTATTATGCATTTGCATGCACACTACATGTCATTTAAATAAAACGATGTAACAGTGGCGCTTACACTTGTGCTCCAGTTCAGATGAGCCATACACAGGGGGTTGTTGTTGCTGTCACACTTGTAGCCCCCGAGGAATGCCGGGATTTCGTGCTTCTCTATCCTCTCCAGCAAATGTCTGTCGCGCCATAAGATAAGATAAGATAAGATAAGATAATGTGATAGCGCCAAACCGATGCACCTTGGTGTCTACAATAAACCGATGCACCTTAGTTTGGTCTATCAAAGCCGTATTTGTCCTGGCCACCACCGGAACTCGGCTTAACAAAGGAATCGGAAGTCAGTTTTGTTTTAGCAGTCCTTTGTGCTGATGAGAGATGCGGGCAGCATGGCCTTCAGTTCAGTGCTGTTCTGTTGTTGTCAGGTGTGGGAACAATTCCCTGAGTTGATCTGTGTCAACTAATGTTGTGACAAAACTGTAAGTTTTAACTGATTAAGTTTAAAATGTTTAATTTAATAAATATTTGTATAATCGCAGCACACGCCAGTTTACCAACTTGAAAGTGTTTACATGATGGAACAGGCGTGGGTGAAAATAATTGCTAGTTAGGTGAGCTTGTAGGAACAAAGAAATATAAATAGATAATATGAATAAGTGCTATTGAAATGAGCTGTTCTACAGAAGGATTTAGTATCCCTAAAGCTTTATGAAAATAACATGTAACACATAGAGATGTCAGCAATCAGACAATGGTGATGTGAAATATGTAGAATAGGTCATTGATGGTGGTTAAGTATCATAGAGACTGATGTCATGTCATGCCAGCCATGCTGGCACAAGATAATTTTGTTGAGAATGTATTTTACATGATTATCCTAGGACATTGTGTTACTGGCCAAATAGGTAGTGATTGATTTTGTGCTGTCCCTCTGTAAATGTCCCAAGCTAGCAAAAAAGTGGGAGATTCACCAAGATATATGTATGAGGTGTAAATTGAGATGTATGAGGTCATAAAGTATAGTTGATGAAGAGACTGGAGCCATGCATAAAATTGAATGCTTATGAGTAGGGGAAAATAACCATAATATAGGTGTAATATTTATAACATGCGTAAAGCAGAGAAGAGTACTTACACGTTATATGTGGCAATGATGGGTTAATGGTTAAGCTAAGCAGTTAGAACATGTAGGTAATAAATAGAAGTGTAGGAAATAATGTGTTGAATTGTAGGGACGCCATGCAGATAGCCACTAGGCGTATGAAATAATGCATCTTAATACGCGGGGTGCGTATCAGCAATCATTGTGTAATCGTAACTGCAAATGAAGTGTGGCTTTACTGAGAGAGAACAGGCAGGTGCATCTGGAACTGATATTGGTAAAGGGGTTTCTCATTTAGCATTGAAGTCTGGTGTCACATCTGTTACCAGAATGCAGTAGTGTTTGTGCTAGTGTATCAAACTGGGAGTTTTATGTGTAGTAAAACAGGGTGTTTGTTGTACCAGGGGAAGGGTGTGATTTATTGCTACGTACCACCTTTCGCAAAGATATATGCACTTGCTATGCGACACGAAGCGTAAGAGAAGAAAATTTATAACCGGTGTATCGTAGGAAGAATGATGGGAAATAGAGGGCATAACTGCACATTTGTTGTCCACTCACAGATAATATTACACTGATTGTGTTGGGCCTTGAATAACACTTATTGGTCATTAGTGTGTAATAATGACATAATATATATAGTACACTGTTTATTATATTAGTACTAATGTTCTGTATCCTGCCATGGGCATTGTTGTGCTTGGATCCTGTCTCATATGAATGAGGCACTCTGGCCACTATTTTGTGTACTTTCACTTGGTAATATTGTGTGTTTATTTTATGAATTGTCTTAAGGGTATCAGAGAGTTCTTCAATTGAGTTCCTGTGTAATACATGTTTATCTTTATCTTTAACTTTCTGTGAATGTTGTGATTCTTCTATTTGTAAGGTTACATTGTCACATTCTACAAATATGGTTATTCCTGTTTCCTTTACTTTTCATAGTTAAACATGTTTTACCTGTTGGTTATTAATTTATAATATCATGCAGTAATGTGTGTGATGTCATATTGTTGTTGATATCCTTTATCAAAACATGGACATTGCAGGAGCAGTGTGTCCTATATCATATGGCATCCCTCATAAGTTTAGGTATTTAAATGACAGAAGATGAGGGAAAGGTGGTGCATTGGGTATTATGATTGTAGTGATGGCTATGGTGAGAGTGACCATTTGATGATTGTGATGGTGATTATGATTGTGGTGATGACTATGTTGAGGCTGATCATGTAGTGATGTCAGCTAGGATGATTGGGATGATGATGGCTATGGTGATAGTGATGATGGGGATTATGATTGTGGTGACTATGTTGAGGCTGATCATGTAGTGTCAGCTAGGATGATTGGGATGATTATGGCTATGGTGAGAGTGATCATTTGATGATTGTGATGGTTTTATGTCGCGATGTATGTTATATGTCTGAGTTGTTGTCGGTGACTTATGTTATAGCCTGTGTCCTGATTGTTGCTGGTGTCATGGTATATTGAGGTTGTCTAGTTGGTGTACAAAGGTGTGTGTCCTGGTGATGTCATGTTGAATTGCATATCCTATGTCTGCTTGATTGCTGTTGGTGCATTGAACTGTATTTATGTCCTGTATGTACATGTTAAAATGTTGTTGTCCTGTTAGAGTCGTTGTACACCGGTGTAGCTGAGTTGTGTTCGGTGTTGATTTTGACAAGTTGATTAGTGTTGCTGTGTAACATTGGCATTTATGGGGGGTATTGTCAGCCTGTGCTGTTGGGGATGAGAAGTTGTGTTGGACCAGAGACCTGTAGGTAATGACCTCCCTGAACTGAAGACATTCTGTAAGTGAATGCTGGGCTGTATGGGGAGGTGGAGCAGGCTGAGGTTGTTGCATTAGAAGGTGTTCCATCCTAGCAATATCAAGTGTAATCTCATGACAGCAGTGGCACAACTGGAGAAGACAATAAAGTGGGTGAACTGATGATGCAACATTGACTGCTGTATTTAACAATTAGAGATGCAGTCTCATGATAGCAGTAGTACAACTAGAGGGAATAGCAAAGTGGATAATTTGATGGAAGACATTTGTTATATGTAGGTTAATTCAAATGTTATATTGCATGTGCTCATTGCTTCATGTGTTTAATATGTTGCCTTTACCATGATAATCATAGATTGTGTTTTCCATTGTTACAGGAGCGGCTGACTAGTTAGTGTCAGCAGGCCTGGGTTCTTGGTGGGATAGTAAATTGTGTCACAACTCTTGTTTATGTCGCGTCTTGGGGTTTATGTTGTGTAACCTATGTTTTTGTAGTGCCTTATTGTCTGTGCAGTGTTGCTTGTGTCAAAGTTCTTTATAGTGTCAGTCTAACCAGCCATTGTTTGGAACACCTGTGTTGTGGTACTTGGTGTACCCTGTTGTCTTAAGTGCTGCTTGATTGGTTAGGGGTTACCCACTGTGGTGATTTGATATATACAGTTGTCTATTGTATCTGTTATTGACATGCAATGTGCTGTTAGAAGAAATAAATAAAGAGCTTGTTTATTTGTCCTTGATTTGTTTGTTTAGTCTCTCTTAGTTTTTACAACCACTATTTCTACCGCAGTCTAACACCTTAGTTCATTGCTTGGGCTCTAACATGGTGTTTCCTGTGTGAACATCTATAAAATAGTTTCTGCCCCTGCTCGAGATCTCGTATATCTTCTTATCTAATTACTATCATCTTTTTTTGTTGGTTGAGGCGGTGTGAGGTTCTCTCTCTTTTCACTATTTTTCTTCTTTGGCCGTAACGAAGTCAGAACTACTCTTTACCTCTTAGCACCGTAGTGAAGGAAGCATCAGTCTTTATGATTGTCTCCCTTTGTCTTTTACCCATCGACTACAAAAAGATAAGATAAGATAAGATAAGATAAGATATTGAAACCTTTGTTAAAAACACCATTCTAGATGTTGCAAAGTAACTACCATTGTACATACATTGGCACCTTTCCGTCTTGACAGACGATAGTTTGGTACATTGTGCTTCAAAAAGGCTTAAATAACTGTCATATGGCAATAACTACGATCCATGGCGGTGGCGAGTGTGCATGGTAAGGCCAATTCTTGCTGCAAATGTTTGCCCACAGTAGGTGCATGTGAAAACATGGTCATTTCCACCATTTTGCACCATCTTACGTCTCTCACGCTCTGTGTGTGCTTTATCTGCAATCATTTTCTCCTTTGTCTTTATTCCATTTCTGATAGTTGCCCTCCATGCAACACGTTCAGCGGCGACGTGCTCCCATTGTGCATTATCAATGCCTGTATCAATCATGTCCCGCTTACACACATCTTTGTATCGTAGTAGAGGCCGACCCTGAGATCTCCTACCCGTCTGTAATTCACCAAAAAAGATGTCCTTTGGTATTCTACCATCATCCATCCTCCTAACGTGTCCTATCCATCTAAGTCTACGAAGACTGAGCATGGAATACACCGTCACACAACCTGATCTTTCCAATACTTCAGTATTTGTGATTTTGTCTTGCCACTTAATACCAAGTATTCTTCGCAGACACCGCATATGAAAGCTGTTTAAACGTTTCTCTTGGCGTGAGTAAGTTGTCCAGGTTTCACTGCCATAAAGAAGAGTACTAAGGACACAGGCTTGGTAGACGAGGACTTTTGTTTTGGCAGTAAGCTTCCTGTTCTCCCAGACTCTTTTTGCTAACATGTTCATTGTTGTTGCTGCCTTGCCAATCCTGATGTTGATTTCCTGATCGAGGGATAATTTGCTATTTACCTCTGATCCAAGATATGTAAAATGGTCTACTATCTCCAGTTCGGCGTCGTCAATAAAGATTGATGGTACACCATGTGCACCTTGTGACATAATCTGTGTCTTCTTTTTGTTAATTGTTAAACCAAATTCAGAACAAGCATTGGAGAATGCAGATAGTAGATGTTGTAATTCTTCCTCAGAGTGGGTCGTAATCGCAGCATCATCCGCAAAAAGCAACTCTCTGATTAGTACCCTGCTAATTTTGGTCTTGGCCTTCAATCTCTGAGCATTATAGAGGCCACCATCTGAGCGTGAGTGAATGTATATACCGTCATCCTGATCACGAAAGGCATATTTCAGTAGAAGTGAAAAGTATATCCCAAAGAGGGTGGGGGCTAGTACACAACCTTGCTTAACTCCACTCTTGATTTCAAACTCTTCTGAAGTTGAGCCATCAAACTTGATTATACCCTTCATGCCTGTGTGGAACGATTCCACAATGGACAGAAGAGTTGGTGGACAGCCAATCTTCTTTAGTGCTTTGAACAGACCCTCACGACTGACCAAATCGAATGCCTTTGTGAGGTCGATGAAGGCAATAAACAGTGGCTGATTTTGTTCCCGGCATTTTTCTTGCATCTGTCGCAATGAGAATATCATATCAATGGTAGACCGGTTCTGACGGAAGCCGCACTGTGATTCGGGGTAGACTTGATCTCCCAGGACTTGAAGTCTGCGCAGGACAATTCTGGCAAATACTTTCCCAACAATACACAGAAGTGAGATACCCCTATAGTTGTTGCAGTCGCTCCGATCTCCCTTGTTCTTGTACAGCGTTATGATGTTTGAATCTTTGAAATCCTGTGGGACTTGTCCTTCTCGCCAGCATAGCTCTATTAGCTGGTGGATCTGTAGAGCGAGGGTGTCTTGCCCACTCCTGATCACCTCTATTGGAATCCCATCCTTACCTGGAGCCTTGCCAGATGCAAGCTCATTTATAGCACACTTAACTTCTGTTATAGTGGGAAGTGTGTCCAGGTGGTCAAGAGTTGGCAGGGCCTCTATGGCGTTGAGGGCATCATCCGCCAGCTTGGTCTCACTTGAGTAAAGCTCTAAATAGTGCTCGACCCATCTATCCATCTGCTATTTCTTATCAGTGATGATTTCTCCAGTCAAGGTTTTCAGCGGTGCACTTCTTTTGATCATTGGACCACAGGCTTTCTTTATCCCTTCATACATGCTTCTGATGTTTCCCTTATCACTTGCGATTTGAATGGACTCACATAACTTGATCCAATAGTCATTCGCACACTGCCTGGCAGCCTTTTGTACATCCTTCCTCGCTTGCTTCAGCTCACTCAGAGTGTTACGCGTTGGTCTTTCCTTGTTTCTTAAGAGAGCTATCTTCTTTTTATCAATCAAGGGCTGCAGTATCTGGCTGTTTGCCGCAAACCAGTCCTGCCTCTTATGATCCACAGTGCCGTAAACCCCTACCGCTGTTTTATAAATAGTTTCCTTAAGTTTACTCCATTTATCATTTACTATACAATTTTCTGATGTATCATTGAAAGCGTCCTCAAGTTGCTGTTGAAATTCAAAGCACTTTCCAGGATCGTGAATGTTAATAATATTAATCCTGGGGCTAGACTTGTGTTTAGCTGTGTAGATTCTCTTTGGTCTCAGTCTAACCCTTGCAACAACCAAAGAATGATCTGTATCACAGTCAGCACTGTGGTAACTTCGAGTTAATGATGTATGGTTCAGATGTTGTCTCCGTGTGATAATGAAGTCCAGCTGATGCCAATGGCCGGATCTTGGATGTTTCCATGTGACCTTATGCATCTCTTTTGTTTTAAAAAAGGAGTTTGTAATACATAGGTCATTTCTAGTGCAATGCTCCAGCAGCCTTTGCCCATTATCATTCATGCGACCGATGTTGTATTTTCCAAGGCACACTGGCCATGAACTCGAGTCCTTGCCCACACGAGCATTGAAATCACCGAGCATATAAATGTAGTCGGATTTTGGAACTGCCTTGATCGCAGAGTCTAGCTGCTCATAGAACGTATCTTTCACATCATCAGAGGAAGTGAGTGTCGGTGCATATGCAGTGAGAATGGTGGCAAATCCACAAGAGGTTGCCAAGCGCAGTGATAATAATCTTTCATTACCTCCAGCTGGGATATCAATCATTCCCAGTAGCGAATTCTTCACTGCAAAGCCCACACCGTGTTGCCTTTTTTCTGCCTGCCCTCTTCCCTTCCAAAAAAAGGTGTAATTGTTTTCCCTGAGTTACCCTTCCTCAGCGAGGCGAGTCTCCTGCAGGCCAGCAATATCAATGTTAAGACGATTGAGTTCAGCATCAATCACAGCCGTTTTTCTCACATCGTCAATATTTGTCAAGTCAGTGGAAAATCCTGGACACATGGTTCTCACGTTCCAGGTTGCAAGCCGTAGCTTGAGGTTTCTATTATTCTTTTTATTAGTACCTGGTGCATTGGTTTTACAGCCTGCGATTCAGATTTTGTCCTAGCCCCAAGCACCCATTGAAGCAGGCAGGCTGTGGCGGATCAGCACCCAATTGGCCGGGGGCTGCCCAGCTTGAGGCGGGCGGTAGCTGATCAGTGACACCTGTAGGTGTCTCCCACCGTCAGAGGCAACGCGTGGCGCCCCATGTCTACGCCAACTGACAAGGACTTATAACCCGTAACAGTTGCCTCTCGCTTTGATTCCGAGACCGGTTAAGACCAGGGATGGAGTTATTGCCTCTCCATAGCACAAAGCCTGGGCTAACATAAAGAAACCATGTGTTGCCCATGCAGCATGATCCCTCTCTCGGCCTGCCTAGTTCACTCCAGAGGAAAGTTAACACCTATACATCTGGAACAAGACAAGCTGCAGAAGCTGCCGGATCAGCAAAGCAATGCTCTAACTGTCCGCCTGTCGGAGCTTCGATCCTAGACCAGCTGCCAACCAAGGCTTAGGGCCTGGTCTGCCCTGCCATGACTTATTTTGTCTTTGGGTTGCATTTCCTCGCACCAGGATAAGGCTAGTACCCTCCCAATTGCGCTCTTCCGCCCGAAGCCGTTGGCACAATGTGGGGTGTCGGGTTTGGTAAGCGCCGCCCAACATTCGGCGCTGACAGAAAGCAGGTAGTACCGTCTACTGTCATACGGTAGCTCAGTCATATCTGACTAAGACCTGACACCAAAGTAACACAATAATAAAAACTCACAAACATTCCCATGAACTATTTACAATTTACATGTTTATCTTTCTATATCAGAACAACTTACACGTTAATCTTTCTATCTCATCTCATCTCATCTCATCTCATCTCATTTGGTTCCTTGCGGTGTCGAGGTGATGTATAAACAGCGGTAGAGTACCCGCTTATGGGCTTCATGTATCAATATTCCTATGGACTGCTATTCCCTCCGTCCATCGTTTACGTGGTTGGCCTCTTCCTCTGCTTCCATCTGGTCTGTACATCATTGCTTGTTGTGATATACTGTTAGTTGGTACCTAGTTGCTTGGCCAAACCATTTTACTTGCTGCCTTCTAAAATATTCAGGTGCTGCTATAACCCCCACTTTAGTCCTGATTTCTTCATTTCTGATCGTCTCTGATCGTCTCTATTGATATATTAAGTATTCTTCTCAGAAATCTCATTTCTGTTGTTGTGATTTTTCTTTTCTCTTTGTCTGTCCTTTTCCAGGTTTGGCATTTTTAACATAGAGCTGGCACTAAGATTATGTTGTAGAGTGCTTTCCTAGTAGCTATTGAGACATGGTTGTTCTTTAGTATTGGTGCCTGTCAGAGCCTAGCTACGCAGCGACATCGTTACGGCACCCGGCGGACAAGAGTTGTCGGCTGGCGAGATTCTTACCTGACACGCGACCAGCGCTGACGACAGACGCACGCAAAGCCACGTGACCCCACCAGAGGCAGTGGACAGTGTGCGTGATAGCTGAGACCAAGCTGGGACAGGACTCTGAACGGACGTGTGTGTCGAGAGCAAGGCGTTTGTGTGAATCTCCGTGGTTGTAAGCTGAACGACTGATATCTTGAGCGCCAGACCTATGAGCTGTAATGTGGTTGTGAGTTATATGTTGTACATTGCTGTAATTATCTTTATGTATTTAATGTGGCAATAAATCCATAGAACTTGTGTTGCTGTGTCTTACGTCGAATCACGTTATACTGTACTGTCTCACATGTGTTAGCCAACGAGCCGAATAGAAGATCCTGACATGTGTGGACGTGGGTTGCTCGTCTTTATTTAAGAACCTAATATATTTAGACGTGTGTTACTCGTTTTTGTTATTTAAAACTATAATGCTTGTACTTGTAAAATTTGTCAAGGTTATAGTGATGTACATGTGATCGGAAAAGTCTCAGTGTGATCCAGTACTACATTGTCTAAATATGTTTAATATCATTAATAAATGTACAGTACATATTGTTTGATCCTGTAAACGTGTTAAACATTTGTGATATGTGAAAATTGTCACCGTTTGACCTTGTCAACATTGTGATGTTGCCGCCATTTTGACCTTGTCGCCATCTTGTAAACTTGATGTCTTTGTCCTTACTGAATGTCATCTTGATGTAAGTGATGTGTCATCAATGTTATTGAGTGTTCAAATACAGATAGATTGTTTTTGTGTATTGAGTTTGTGGAACGCAAAGAGTTTTGGAAAGAGTGTAACTTCTGTTGAAAGAAACACTGTTGACGACAAATTTACGACATACAATTATACTCAACGCCATCCAAACCTAATCAATACTTAGTGACTTACAGGCACACACCAACAAACACACGCTAACTTATTTCTCTCCAAAAACAAAGCAGGTTTTTGCGTACCATCCATAACCTTGCCGTAGAGGTCATTAGTGGTTCCGAAGTACGACCCTACAGTTTTCCTAGCCCGGTTGCCCAAGCTTTCGTCACCATATCCAAGGGCACTTGAGTATATTTTTCTTTACTTTAACTTTACGTATGCATTAGTGGGCACGCATCGTATAGTCAAATCAATTGTAAGTTGTTTTCCTACTAACCATTTATAATATATTTTGTGTGGTTGATTGTCATTGACGTATTTTCTCCATCATGTCGTCATTGTTCGATTTCATTGATATGGGGATAAAATTACAATTACATGGTGATGAATTAACAAAATGGAGTGAGAACAAATACGCTGAATATCTCCAGGTACAAGAGAAAAACAATGAACGCGAAGAAAGAGCAGCTGAAAGAGCTCTGAAACAGGCAGAGATTGAAAAGGCTGCCAAACAAGCTGAGATAGATAATGCCACATATCAGTCACTGACATATAGCAGACTGAGAAAGGCTGAAGGGAGCTTCCCTAAAACATGCACCGAAATGTACAATTATAGTGTGCACAGGGAAACTAGGGGAGCGTCAGGAAAAACGTCACTAAGAGAGTTAGACTTGGGCTGCCGTCCTGTTCGGACGCAGCATGTCTGGTGAGCAATGGCTAACTGTTAGTTAGGCCGCTCGTTGTGTGTGCAGCTGTATGAATGTCAGATGTTACGTATATTATATTCCCTGTCGAACTGTTGTGTATCCGAAAGCACAGATGGATTAAAAGTAACTGTCAAGAAGAAAGTCTTCGTGAAATTATATTCCAGTACCTGTGTTGGTCTTCTATAAAACAAGGTATTCAAGTACATGAAACTTTCTTAGGCCATGCTACAGCCAACAGTGGCCAGTCTACATTCAATTGATATTATTAAGCTAAAATCATGACCGGATTTTGCTTAGTGGCCCAGGCCGAGGTATTCAAGTCACGAAATCCATATATGCTTCATATTTAAAGGTATTTTATCGCATCTTACTGCTTTTGAGGAATTGCTCAAGGAAATAAAATCACCAAACCCGCAGATGCTTATTCATCCACGTCTATTATCTCAACCGTACTCAAATATGTCGAGACCAGAAAAAAAAATTCCGTTCAACGTGTTCAGGATAGGCGATAACTTTTCGAACAGTCGCCCGAATCGATGAGTGGATACAATGTTTGAGACCTCCTTTATATGGATGTGCAATTATTCCATCATTAACTCCACCTCAGTTATTTTCTGTATTGGAATATCGGATACTAGAGGACAATCTAACAAACTTCTGTGTTAACCATGGACAACAATTTATTTTACCAATCACAAATTAGAAATACACGACGTTGTTGAATTGAATGAAAACATACACGGATATGGTCGAGGAACTGTGTGATCAGAATGACATTTAAAAACGGCTAATACACCTGAAAGTTAAGAGATAATTTAATTTAATTTACATCGTCATAAATAAAAGAATTTCATGTTATTCTCACGTGAATCCAGCACGTGATTAAGGTTGTTCATGACTTCAATGATAGGAAACTAAGTGAATGGTGTTTATTTGTTGTATTTGTTGGTGATGGTCATTTGATCTGTTGTATTTGTGCTAAATGTTAGTATACAGATCCTTACATATTGTTTTTAGACTATGAATGTGGTCTTACAAATTAGTTTTGATTTACTGCTTGATCATACGCGAAGGTTTGTCAATTGTGGTTATAATAAAGATACAGAGGAAAACACACGTGATGTGAGGGTGCAGTGAGGTGTACTGGGGTAGAAACAACTCCCCTGAGCGGATGTAACAGTACACTAGTATTGTACCAAGATAGGTGAAGGCAGTCAATATCATACCGACATATCATCATGGTACTAGAAGATGAGTTATGGATACTAACTTATATGGTTATTTCAGCAATTTTATAGGCACCAATGGGTAGATTAAAGCATGATGAGTTAGCTTCTCTACATACAGGTATGAGCGTTGGGCAATGATACCACATTACAACGGTTGATTGAAGAAGAAGATTTATCATGTTGGAGTGAAGAGTATTAGTTTATTAGAATATTTACGGAAATAGGATTGGTTAGGTGCTATTATGACATTGCTAGTTGAATGAATTATATTGTTGTATTATTGGTACAGCACTTAATAAATATCCCTTAAATTAGAATGTGATCAGCGACAGCCTCTACCTCACCTACAACTATTAAATGAGAATGCAAGATATATACAGAACCAGCGACAACGAGGATCGGCAACTGATACAGACGGCATGATACCGATTGATACTCTCGTCCACAACTCCGGGTTTTGACCTAGAGTGAGGACATTAGGGACTAATGGTATCATTAGTTGGACCGGCCCTCCCATAGGCCGGCCACATGACGCTCACCGTGGGTGTGAGCAGGAGGGCATGCCCATCAATAATTTTTTTTTTTGAGGGTTATTAACGGGAACCATAATGTCATGTTCAGCAATTGATACTTAGGTTGTCAGTGATGATATTGGTCATGCATAATGAATGTATATGAATTAAATGATAATATCATTTAATTTGTAGGGCGGGGGGCATAATGCCACATATCAGTCACTGACATATAGCAGACTGAGAAAGGCTGAAGGGAGCTTCCCTAAAACATGCACCGAAATGTACAATTATAGTGTGCACAGGGAAACTAGGGGAGCGTCAGGAAAAACGTCACTAAGAGAGTTAGACTTGGGCTGCCGTCCTGTTCGGACGCAGCATGTCTGGTGAGCAATGGCTAACTGTTAGTTAGGCCGCTCGTTGTGTGTGCAGCTGTATGAATGTCAGATGTTACGTATATTATATTCCCTGTCGAACTGTTGTGTATCCGAAAGCACAGATGGATTAAAAGTAACTGTCAAGAAGAAAGTCTTCGTGAAATTATATTCCAGTACCTGTGTTGGTCTTCTATAAAACAAGGTATTCAAGTATTATTCATATTATGTTAAGCCCTAGATACATCAATGAGCCTATACAGCATTCGCTTCATGGCAGATAGTGCATTGAAAAGGACCGAAATCGAGAATGAAACAGAGTTGAAAAAGGCAGAAATAGCAGCTCAGAGTAAGAGAGAAGAACTTGAATTACAGTTGAAAATGAAACAACTCGACACTGAGACTGCAATAAATAAAGAGTCAAAGAAATCTGAAAGACTGGAAAAAGAAAACCAGTATAAGAAGTATCAAGGTATCGTTCGTAACTATACCTCGGGTGACTGCATAGCAGCCTTTACCCAAAATTTTGAGACATTAATGGAACATTACCAAGTTCCACTTTCGGAATGGAATATTCTATATATGAGGAGTCTATCTGGGGAACCTCTTAAAGTCATTGAAACCATCCCCAAAGACCTCAGAAAAGAGTACCATTACATTAAATCTAAAATAATGGCACATTTCATGTTAGATGAAGCAGGGTACAGAGAACAATTCAGTAAACTGAGTCCAAAATCAACTCAAACGTTCTCTGACTACCTCTGTTTAGTCCGAGACATTTTCAGCAAATGGACTTCATCAGCCAAAATTAACAAAAATTATGATAAATTAGAAGATCTCATTATTCGAGATAAAGTTATTTCTTCTGTCCCATCATCTTTTTCTAAGTTCTTACAGGAGAATGAATGTACAAGTGTGGAAGAAATGGAAAAACGTGGGTCGGCCTATTATACGGCAAATAAACAGTGTTTTGCCACTGAAGCTACTGACAGTAACTGGGTAGCAGCAGCCAACTATGAGAACAACTATAGTAGGCAAAAACCACACAGGCCTACCTCTGATAGAGTTAGACAATGCACTCACTGTAAATTGTCTCACCATTTGAACGAGATGTGCGATAAGAACCCAGGGTACCTAACATACTTGCAAAATATGGTAAACAGACAAGACGTAGAACGTAGATCGTTCAAAAGTGCACGTAAATGTTTTCTCTGCAAGGCTTACGGTCACTATCGTATGGATTGTAGAGGCAGGCATATGACCAACAAAGCCAATGCCGCCTTGTTCGATAGCTCAGCGTCAGAAGACGAAAATCCAGGAAAACATCCTGTACATGCAGCACAGGCTTGTGATGTATTTAGTACCAACAAATGCACTGTCTGTAATACCTTCAATGAAAATGGTACCTTAACATGCGGGCACGCCGTCCCTATTGCCAATGAGACAGCTAACTTGGCAATAGACTCAAAATGCAGTTCAGCAAAGAACGTAAGAAAAGTGAACAGCACAGACATGAAGACAACACCAGACTTTGTACCATATTGTAATAATGTTGTTAACATCACTCAACCTCATTCTTTATATAAAGAGGTCAATGCTCAACAAGAAAGTGAGGAATTCAACAAAACCTCAAAACTATCGTTAGGAAAATTAACATTCCATAAAGGTTACATCAATGACACAGTATGCACATGTGTACGCGACACAGGGTCCTGTCTTATTGGTCTTCGAAAGACCTTAGCTGATCCTAAAGACAACCTAGATGAGTACATCTATTGCAAAACTGTTTCAGGGACAGTAGAGAAATATCCCATGGCATGGGCCAATATAAAATCACCTTTCCTATCAGGCAGAGTAACTTGTGCTTTATTAGACAATCCATGTTGTGATTTATTAATTGGAAATGTATTGAATGTGACAGATTACATAGAGTCCAAACCTAACACAAGGCAAAAAGTTAACACCACAACAAATACTGCCTTACCTACCCCACTCATCATACAACAACATGATGAACAGACCAAGGTAACACACCATACCAACTTCATTACCATCTCAGAACAAGAAGAAATAGAAACGGGTGTGTATCAGCACAAAGAAAAAGGTGCAGAAAACAAACAGTTCACAACAGCGATGAAAGATCATAAATCATCATCGTATATACTATACCTCCTATACTCTCTGTTAACTACACACATAACCAAGTGCACACAGTGGATAGTTATACTTCCACTACTGATTGTAAATACAAAACAAATGTCTTCACAAACAGTTATATTTCCACATCATCATGACACAACACAGATGATATTACTCATGACAAACCAGCAGACTTTGTTATTTATGTCATTACTGTTGAACCAAATTTTGTTACTGCCACTCATAAGCTCTATGTTAAATCAACTCATACGAATACCTATGCTGAATAATGTAAAGCATCAGTCGGTGGAATTACTGACAAAAATCAGCAACAAGTTACCCTACATATTTTGGAAAATATACACACATTGCAGAAGATCATACAAACATGCACGATTACATTTCACAACTATACATGGTGTATTATTATTGTTTGAACTATTGAATGTATACACACATGTACGAGTACAGGTTTGGAGATAGCACTCAAAATGATCTCAACATGAAACTTGAAAATCCTTTTGGAAGATTTTAACCGTAACCCACTTTATATCCTTAGATCCAGTAACTCCAGACTTGCCTTGTCTGTTATACCACTCCTCCTATCTGACATTCCTAATATCATTCACTATACTGACGACATCTGTGTTCATACAGAGACAACGACGGAACTATAACATTGACACCTGGACAGGACGTTCTACGACTACTACCTAGTATCAGACAGCACTGACTAACAGTGAAGCCTTCAAAGGTGAGCATAGCTTACCAAGAGATATCATTTTTGGGGTACAGAATATCCAATGGCTTTGTCATGACAGACAACAAAATTGTCTCCAAAATTCTAAAACTGTCACTTCCAACAAATAAGAAACAAGTCCGCAGTTTGTTGGGACTCATTAATTATTACAGAAACTTTATTCCTGATTTTTCAGAACTGACTGAGGTTTTTTCTAACTTACTAACCAAGAATAAACCCGAAAAAGTTGTAAACGATGAATGCCTACGAAATGCATTTGATAAAGTTTTGGCACACTTTTCTGATAAGAATTCACCTAATCTCATCCTTAAATTGCCCAACATTCGTTTACCTTTCAGATTGAGAACAGATGCTAGCTCCATTGCGATCGGTGCAGTCCTATTGCAGGAATACAACGACATCCTGCATCCAATTTGTTTCCTATCAAGAAAACTAAGGCCCCGAGAGCGGGCATGGTCCATTCCGCAATTAGAAGCATTGGCCTTAGTAGAAAGTGTGACGAAGCTGTCCAAATATCTTCTAGGACGTCACTTTATCATCGAAACTGACAACAGTCCATTACGGTATATCAATTCCGCAGTACCATCAAATAATATGATTGCTCGCTGGTCCTTGAAGCTTCAGAATTTCAGTTTCGAAGTTCGCCATATTCCCGGCAGAATGAATACAATCGCCGACCTTTTGTCCCGTTGTCCTACAGACCCAGTAAGCAATGTCTGAGTGCACTGTGTAATATTACACTCAGCCCAACACAGCCACCAATGAGTGAATTTTGTTGTCATTCACCTACTGTGTAAGGTCTATTATTAAAATTGTGATACGGTTTAGAAACCGACATGTATAATATACTTATTTTAATCAAGTCATGTAATGAGTGTAGTATAATTGTGTAGTGTGTGTTAGAATGAGAACAATATTAATTGTATATATACACCAACAACAATGTCACAGACGCTTAACCACTTACCAGAAGCGAACTTTACCATTGTGACATTTGTGAGTGATTTTCTTCACCGTGATATTTTAACATGTGCAAATGTGGACCGAACATTGACTCCTAAACCACCTCTGCAGCGAAGTTAATCCAAATTGTTCGACGTTTGAACATCAGAAATAAGAACAGTCGATCTTTATCCAGAAGTTGTGAACACATCGGAAATAAGAACATTCCATCATAATCCGTTGTGATACTATAACATCAGACACGAACTGTGAGAACATTTTACTATCCGTTCCGAAATAAAACCGGATCATTTGTGTTCAGACAGTGTAACATCAACCAAATTTTGCGTTTCGTGTATATTTCCGGTGTAATTTAAAAAGTCTAGCAAAATTAGCAGACGACATACAAAATTTCAAAAATTTATGACACTTGTGAAATCCTTTTGAATCTATAAAATATAATATACCAATTGGGTACTTATTTATTTTGATTAGTGTAATCTTAGAATCATATCTTGATTAATGTATTCATATTACCGACTTTTTCTCGTTAATATGAAGAAACGTCAAGCAATGACGCTAAGAAATTAAATAATTATTGTAATGTATGGAATTTCTTAAATGTCAAAATTACTTCCCTTGCATTTGTGAATTACATCAAGGGCCATAATTTGAAACATATTCATTAATGTATATTGTATAGATAGACATTTTGTTGCTCAAATGGTTAGCACAGCAGGTAGGCGTCCACCAAGCATGTCATAGGGCTGCCAACATTGCAAACCAACATAAGAACTCCTGACCAAATGAGGGCAGAGTTTAAGTGTTTAATACGACTGATACAAAGCCGTATTTCAGTCTGGCTAGATGGTTGTTGCAAAACAATCATATTATTACGTTTTTTTCAAATAGCTGCGAGGTAGATGCGTGAAGCTGGTGCTACTGATCTGACTGGGTATTATTGCAATGAAGGTAACCAGGCATCAGGGGGATGAAACCTGAATTGTGTTAAAAGTTGTACTTCATTTGTCATTTCAATGCAACTTACATTTTTTTTGTATATATTTCTATGCCTTATATGTATTTTCATGCATAACACTGGGAAAAAGTAGTCTCTGACATGAAATTAACACTGCCCCAGTATGTACATACATCATGAATGAAAGATGGCATCTTTCATTGAGGTGCCCGGGGAGAATGTCAGAGCCTAGCTACGCAGCGACATCGTTACGGCACCCGGCGGACAAGAGTTGTCGGCTGGCGAGATTCTTACCTGACACGCGACCAGCGCTGACGACAGACGCACGCAAAGCCACGTGACCCCACCAGAGGCAGTGGACAGTGTGCGTGATAGCTGAGACCAAGCTGGGACAGGACTCTGAACGGACGTGTGTGTCGAGAGCAAGGCGTTTGTGTGAATCTCCGTGGTTGTAAGCTGAACGACTGATATCTTGAGCGCCAGACCTATGAGCTGTAATGTGGTTGTGAGTTATATGTTGTACATTGCTGTAATTATCTTTATGTATTTAATGTGGCAATAAATCCATAGAACTTGTGTTGCTGTGTCTTACGTCGAATCACGTTATACTGTACTGTCTCACATGTGTTAGCCAACGAGCCGAATAGAAGATCCTGACAGTGCCATTTGTCCAATGAGTTGGTTTGCCTTATTACATATATTTTCGATCTCGTCTTCTGGTTTGCCATTTGATATTATACTTCCTAGGTACTTCACCCTCTTTACTTGTTTCAGGGGTTTCGGTGAATCGTTGTTGTTTTTTCTTCTTTGGTTATAGTCATTACCTTTGTTATACTTTAGCTAATTTTGATGTTATGTTCCCAACACATTTTGTTTAGACTATTCATGTGGTCTTGTAATTCAACTTCTGATTTTGCTATTACTGTTTGATCGTGCGCAAACAGGAGTTCTCTAGTGGTTAGATTTTCAGATGGTTCTTCTTCTGTGTTCTCGTCATGTGATGTTCTTGCGGTCTCTGATTGGCTAGTTTCTTCACATATGTTGTCAGTATAGGTTGTGATCAAGAGAAGAGACAGGACACAACATTTTCTTACTCCGGATCTTATGGTGTAGGGTTCTGAGTTCCTCCAGTTGTTCTCACTATGCATTCACTTGTGTTTTATAAGCTTCTACCTATGTTTGATAAATGTGTACGCATTCCATATCTTTTAAGGATTTCACACAGCTTGTTTCTATCTACTCTGTCAAATGCCTTTTTTTTGGTCGACAAAGGCTAAGTAGAGTGTTTCATTAAATTCAAATGATTTTTATATAAGTTGTCTAAGAACAAAAATGGCATCAGTGCATCCTTTGTTTTTTTTCCAAAATCCAAGTTTTTATCACCCCTTAGCTGCGGTTTTATAGTAGTTCGTAATCTTTTCTCAAAAAGTTTGCAAAATATTTTCCTAGTATGACTCAAATGGGAAATGCGTCTGTATTATGTGCAGTTTCTTTTACTGTCTTTGTTTTTCCAAATTGGAATAATTATGGCGTTTCCCTAGTCTCGTGGTGTCTGTTGTTCTACCACTACATGACTGTCTTTCTATATCAGAAAAATGTGCACGTTTATTTATCCATATCGGAACAATTGACGCGTGTACCTACCTATATCAGAACAATTTACACGTCTATCAATCTATATCAGAACAATTTCATGCTGAACTCCTCGATTAGAATTTATGTTCTCACATCGGAACATTACGCAAGCAGTGGTTACTTCTGTTGCTGTGACTCCTCCTCCTCCTCCTCCTCCTCCTCCTCCTCCTCCTCCTCCTACTACTACTACTACTACTACTACTACTACTACTACTACTACTACTACTACTACTACTACTACTACTACTACTGCTGTTGCTGCTGCTGCTGCTGCTACTACTACTACTACTACTACTACTATTACTACTGCTATCGATTATTACTATTACACATGCTATTAATACTAATACTACTGCTACTGACATTAAAAATATTGACGCCATTGTATCGGACTAACACGTAGTCTTCTAGAGGAGTCACAACCAACCAAACAAACAGGGTGGACAGTTAGAAACATGAATGGGACAACCCCTTAAGAAATCAATGAAAACCTTAAATAAATTAGTGCAAACAAACAGGGTGGACAGTTAGAAATATGAATGGGACAATCCCTTAAGAAATCAATGAAAACCTTAAATAAATTAGTGAAATTAGACGGAGACAGTCAATATTTCAGGGCACAATAAGAAAAGATATAAACTTGAGACTGTGGTGACAACTGGCACACTTTATGGGTAAAAGAACTAGATGGAAGAAAATTAGGTACATAACTGAATGGTTTGGTTGTATAACGTGGTCGGGACAAGAACACACACCTTATCCAAGGCAATGGTGATTGTGTGAGATGGCGCACATATTCATCACCAGCGCTTATCGTTTTGACACATGATGGTAATGATGATTATAGCGATAATTATAATGACGATAATAATGATGTTGATGTTGATGATGATGATGATGATGATGATGATGATGATGATGATGATGATGATGGTGGTGGTGGTGGTGGTGACGATGACAATGATGATGATGATGATGATGATGATGACGATGAGGATGATAATGATGATGATAATGATAACGATGATGATGATTATGATAATGATGGTGATAATAACGATGATAATGATGTTAACTATTATATTGGTAATGATAATTAAAATTACGATAATAATGCTGATAATGATGAAGATGATAATGATGATGAGTGCGTTGCCGGTCTTCCACCACAAAGCAGTGCTGAGCTCATCAACAGTTGTGATACTCACGGCAGGTAGCCTTGACCGAGCACCTTGATGAGTTTCACCGTGGAGCGACTCAGGTACGGCCTGAGCGAGATGTACAGCTCTGGATACGTGAAGTGCACGTTTATAATCAGAACCTCTTTAACTAACCCCGGATATAGATCTTGCAGAACTTCTATAATCTGCGAATTACACAGAAAAGTATTTTGGTAGAGATTTTCATAATCACCACCACCACCACATACACACATCGTGATTGTAACTGACTCAGACAGCATGCTGGGGAAGGTGAGGACAGGCATACTTCGTGCAGAGTGGCGGTCACGGTGGCAAGCATCGTCCGGATCTTATATCCGGGGTATGCCGGTGTGCTGGGGAATGAACAGGCGGACAGATTGGCTGGCTCTGCAAAATTTGGTGGAGTAGTGATGCATGACAAAGCAGACATGGTTGTGGCCTTGTGGGAGCACGTGCACACCTCGGAGGAGCAGATGGATCATCATGGTCTGGCAAGAATGAGGCAGCGAGGAATGACGAGGGGATCTGGCCGACGCTGGACGCTCAGAGGAAAGACGAGACGGACGTATAATAAAATTGCTACTGGTACTATTGGTGTTGGAACTCTTCGCTGGCTGCTGAGGATGGGGACGGAGTGCCTATGGGAATGCCCCGAATGTTGTGATGTCGG
The DNA here is from genome assembly GCA_014155875.1 of Cepaea nemoralis. Taxonomy (NCBI): domain Eukaryota; kingdom Metazoa; phylum Mollusca; class Gastropoda; order Stylommatophora; family Helicidae; genus Cepaea; species Cepaea nemoralis. Next base: position 27,521 of record JACEFZ010011341.1, on the reverse strand, counting down.
TTCCTAAATCAATCAGTCAAT
>JACEFZ010011341.1:0-25000 GCA_014155875.1 Cepaea nemoralis | reverse complement strand
GTCTGTCTGTCTGTCTGTCTGTCTGTGGGTACGATTTCTTATCCAACAGTTCTGCCAGGGTAGGTTCCTTACCTCCTCCTCCCTGCGATGTTCAGCTGCCGCGGAATGCACAACATACACACGGGATCTCTTTATTTCACCGCTATCGGTGGAAGCCGGGTGTCCGGTCTCACTACCCCAAATTAGCGGGTGGGGGAGGGGGGGGGTGCATTCATTATCATTAGGCACCAATGGTTCTTGGACAAATTCCCAGCCCTGAGCTGAGATACTCTAACCACAACCCACACAAAAAACAAAAAACAATGGAAAGACTAGCAGTTTTAAACGCAAGATGCTAGAAGCCCAAACGAACTGTCATCAACTGCCTATATACATAATACCCTCCCGTGTAGAGCAGAGTGGAAAGGGGTGGGGGGGGGGGGGGGGGGGGGGGGGGGGGGGGGGGGGTCTTGAGCCTGAGTAATTAAGGCCGCCTGGCTAGTGCAGTCGTCGCGAAAAGTACAGGTTAGGGTTTTCCTTTTGCCTCCGACAGAAAAGAACAAGATCTTAAATACACATGAGCAGTTAGGCAACTATTGTAAAGTATAAAAAGTAAGCTGTCTTGACTTGGTCACAATTTCGTACATCTCTATCTTCTATTGTGAAAGGGCGTCCAAGCCCAGACCTACACACAGAGGTGAAGGGGATTCCTGTGATCATGAGACTAGGCTGACTAGATCCTCGACTTCAGCACCGGCCATCGAGGTGAATAGGACCGTGATCAACAGGATTGATTGATTGATCAATTGGTCAGCAGGATGTTGATAATAAAGGTGATGTTAATAATAATGGTGATGTTGATAAATATGGTGATGTTGATAAATATGGTGATGTTGATAAATATGGTGATGTTGATAAATATGGTGATGTTGATAACAATAATAGTGATACTGATATCTTTTTTGCGCTCGCTCGCTTTGAACTCAAGCGTAGTCCATACACGTTACTTCTAGTAGCACTGGACTGAGTTTTGCGTGTGGATTAGCTTTCCCTATTACCAGTGTTCCTAGCCACAAGGCGAACCAACTCTGACTTTAGGGGTATTTGTAATTTACGTCCAAAATTTAAAGAACGTGAAGTCAACATTTTAATCCAACTGGTCCGTGGAGGTGTTGAACCCCCTACTTCAGATCAGCATCAGCGTACAGGATGTTTAAGCCAGCCCTCTTATCCATTTGGCCAAGCTGACCTCCATGCTGATTGTGTTGACATTCTGATAATACTGGTAATGATGACAATGAAGATAATAATGATGATGACTAGCAGATCACAGAAAGGTGGCATACAATAGCTACCTCTGCCCAAGCCCTGACTGCAGGATTCCATAGGGTATCCTTGTTGCACATCTGCATGTTAACAATCACCAGGATTGTGTCCACCGTTTGACCACTTGCCCTGGACAGCCTCTGTGAAGTATAGCATCATTGTTATAGCCTCTTGTGTGCTAGCGGTGTGAACTACTGCACTCAAACGACATTTTGGGAATAACACGGCCATAGATGTGTGGTTTAAAAGCAATTATTTGTTATGTCTGCGGACTTTCTGTCGCTGATATTGTAGTGTGTTCAACAAATGGAAACAATTAGGAAACACCAAGTGCAGGGTAGCTTTCAAGAAAAGCAATATTTTTATTTTAAACTAGGAAGCTGTGGCGACAAGATTTCATCAGCAAACAATAAAACGAAAATACAATAAGAAACAAAACAAATCGGAAAAAAAAAAACGGAAATGGCACTACAGTAACTACATTTTAAAATGCTATCATATGAAGTTTTATCTACTTTGAAACAGACTTCATGGAAAATCGTTTTCCTTCATGATCCTTCTTTGTCAACGTTCCGTTCTAGACCAGTGGTTCTCAACCTTTTTTTGGCCCACGCACCATCTTCACCATATTTTCAGAACGTCATTCCCCCCTTTTCGTATTTCCTCCATATAAATTCCCCCCTCCTCCTCCACCCCTACACAGTATACGTAAAGTTGAAAGTTAAATTTAGTAACACATACCAGAAGAAGTCTAGACGTCTACATAAAACGTGATTTGCGGGTCTACTTATGTTATAAAATGAATTTCAGAAGGGCGAGAAGTACAGAACTGCAAAATATGGAGAGAAAAACAATATCAAGTAATCGGTTATTGTATTAAGGCGATCTAGAAATAATCTTAACCCCCCCCCCCCATGAAACCCTACCCCCCCCCCCCCCCTATTCCGGAGGGGGGTGGGGATTCCCCACCGGTTGAGAACCACTGCTCTAGACATCGCCAAATCCACTACATGCTCCTTCACCTTCCTGGGGTACATCAACGACTAACCGGCGGGACGGCATCATGCTTTTGTTATTAGACAAAGTTAATGTCCTTGGTACGCACTCGTGTAGTTGCTAGTTTAATTACCACTCCTTGCTACGCCGTTTTACAAGTCTGGTTTCTTTTTAGACTGCCCTCGTGTGTATGGATGAGGTACTGGTCTGTTCAGTCACTATGGTCATTCCCTTGAGAATCATTAGTAAATGAAAGTCAGTTAATGTGGTTTTAAGAAGTGATGAAACATGACGTCTTTGGAAATTGTCAAAGTAACTACCAAAAGTTCAAAGGTCACATGAAGCTTTCAAGGAGAAAAAGATGTGACGTATTTTCAGTTGGATAACCAAGATTTCTGATTCAGATCTGTGTTGTGAGCCTGGTGAAGGCTATTAAAATTTACTGAATAAGCAGCAAACATTTAGTAGTGTATCCATCGTGGCTGAAAATGTCACTATTCATTCTAAACATATAATCAATATTCAACCTCTGCTACTTATATACGATCACCATTTATTCTATACACATGTAATGGCCCAACTTGCATAATGAACGGAAAAGTAATGTTTATTAATGTACATTTGTTAACGAATTCGTGTGCCTGCACACACACACACACACACACGCGCGCGCGCGCACGCGAATACACTGAGGCACGCACACACATACACGCACGCACGCAGACACACTCTAAGACGCACACAGATACACGGGGAGAAACGTGAAAAACTTGTAACTGAATCAACCAAGAACAAACCTTTAGATGTTTGATAATTTGCTCGTGCTGATATATTTTAAACTTGATCAGCTGCTCCTTGGTTGAAGACAGCATGATCTCCTTGAAGTTTAATATCCCAAACAGCTCGTAATAAATAGGAGACCCTTGCTTGTCCACGCCGCACAGACCGCCGGCATAGTAGCTGGCGATATCCTGGCAGGTGTATTCAATACACTTTTTGTTAGGTAATACACACTAGGTAATTTTCTGTTGTGTTGGAACTATCTACTATTCTGTTGTGTTGGAACTATCTACTATTCTGTTGTGTTTGAGATATCTACTATTCTGATCTCATTAAACTATCTACTGTTCTGATGTCATTGGACTATCTACTATTCTGTTGTGTCTGAAATATCTACTATTCTGTTGTGTTGGAACTATCTGCTATTCTGTTGTGTTTGAGATATCTACTATTCTGATCTAATTAAACTATCTACTATTCTGATGTCATTCGACTATCTACTATTCTGTTGTGTTGGAACTATCTACTATTGTGTTGTGCTGGAACAACGTACTATTCTGGTGTATTGGAACTATCTACTATTGTGTTGTGTTGTGTTGGAACTATCTAATATTGTGTTGTGTCAGAACTATCTACTATTCTGTTGTGTCAGAACTATATACTATTCTGTTGAGTTTGAACTATCTACTATTCTATTGTTATTGAACTATCTACTATTCTGCCGTGTCAGAACAATCTACTATTCTGTTATGTTCGAACTCTATACTATCTGTTGTATTGGAATTATCTACATTTCTGTTGTGTTGGAACTATCTACTATTCTGCTATTTTGGAACTATCTACTATTCTGTTGTCATTGAACAATCTACTTCTTTCTGTTGTGTCAGAACAATCTACTATTCTGTTGTGTTGGAACTATCTACTGTTGTGTTGTGCTGGAACTATCTACTATGCTGTTGTGTTAGATGTATCAACTATTCAGTTGTGTCAGAACAATCTACTATTCCGTTCTGTTGGAACTATCTTCTATTCTGTTGTGTCAGAACTATCTACTATTCTGTTCTGTTAGAACTATCTATTATTATGTTGCGTCGGTACTATCTTCCAACACAATAGAAACAAACCAGTTAACAATACATAAATTACATTGCATTCTAAACAGAACCAGATGTAGCATATGGGTGTGAATCATGGACAGTTAGTAAACAAGCAAACAAAAAATATATCGAAGCCTCGGGGATGTGGTTTTACGGCAGAATATTGACAATTACGTGCATAGTGAAATGGAGCAATCTAAATATTCTGAAAGAGGCTACGGTACAAAGAAAACCTATCACAACCATACACGGGCATCAGAACAGGCAGCACTACATGCGATAACTCAATCTATGAACATGCTACTAGCAACCGGCATTCACCACTCCAAATGAATATCCAGGATTAGAAAGTCGCGTTTCACACCAGGGAAGAGGCATGGACAGTGCTGATATAATCAATGAAACGCAGACTCTGGTGGCGGATACTGGCGAGACTGTGACGTCAGACCGACTACACAAACTGGAGTGAAGTCTGGTCAATGTTGTCGTCGGGGTAAAGAGAGGAGATATCATAATCTCATGGGAACAGTGAGCAAAACTAATTTGGGTTCGTTGGGGCATAGGAAAGGCTGTGGATATAATATAAACAATCTACGCAATGCAAATGACGCAGTATTGATAGATGAAAATGCGAAAGATTTATAGTGACTGTTAGGAATTGTGATAATGGAGAATGCACAAAGAGGATTTCCCTGTCAATTTAAGAAAACAGAAACAATGGTTATATAAAGAAAAAGGTACCATCGAAATGGAATCTTCACATAAAGAAAATAATGATTGACCAAGTCAATAAATTCAAATAAATATTTGGGGGTAAATCATAACACCACATGGAACATGCGTGACAGAAATTCAAGCAGAATAGGTCAAGCACAGGTGGCATTTCTGGAAATTAAAGTATATCGTAGGCAATATGTCACTATCATTGAAATCCAGAAAGAGTGTACTGAAATGGTATATCGAACAATTCTGCTGTGTAGCAGTGGATCACGTAACGTGAACCAGCAGACTAGGATAGCTTGCAGACAAAAGGGTTTTTTTTTTTTTTTTTCTGGGACGCGTGTTGTGAACACCTTGGGATGCGAGAGCAACTAACGGATACTTGAAAGGGGCTAAAGAAAGTGGGAAATTGCATATAAGAGGGAATCAACAAACTTATTTTGTTTTTAATCATGTAATGAGAAAAGAGGTATTGGAAAAAAATCGTGACCAGTGGAAAACTCTCATATCATCTCATCTCATCTCTTCTTGTACTTTTTGGTGTCGGGGTGAAGCATAAACAGCTGGAGAGTGCCCGTTTATGCGTTTCTTATATCAAGATATATGATAAGATCAGCGGTGTAAAATGAAGGGGTAGACAGAGAAAGTATGCTGGATGAACTGCGACGGGTTGTATAGGGATATATCATCAGCAGGATGTATCTACACCTCTGGTCACTCAGATGTTTATAGATGCATACATGTCTACGCCACTGACAGGACACTTGGGATTTTGATTTCGTTCTCTCGCTTTGAACTCAAGCAAAGGTCCATACACGGGTGTTTGCATGTGGATTAGCTTTCCCTATTACCAGTGTCTCTGGCCATGAAATTTACCCCCTCCGAATTATGAGGTACTTGTAATTTACGTCCCCAAGTCAAGGACGAGAGGTCAACATTTCAGTCCAACTGACCGTTGTAGAGAGGGGTTGAACCCGCTAACTCGATTAGGCGAACCCACTTCAAGTTCAGAGGTACTTGTTATTTACATCTTCAAGTCAAGAACGAGAAGTAAACATTTTAGTCCAACTATCTACCTCGCTACCTCGGCTTCAGCACAGGTAGTGGGGTAAAATACATAATTACGTGTTAGCAAAATGTAAAGATAGGCGTCGTCTAAGCAGCCTGACGCAACATGTACTGACAAGCAAATGAACTCATTCTAATTGCTCTTACCGGCAGCTTGTAGTTGAGTGCTATATCATCAATGTTGTGCTTTCTCCTGTACTCCAGGCACGCTCTGATCTTAGCTTCGGCGTACAGGGCATTTGTGTCACAATGCAGAAGCCATTTTAACAGCGAAGAGTCACGCATATCTAGTTTGGGTCCATAAACTGGATGCCTAAGACACAAATTGATGGGAAAGACCTTAGACTTGCGAAATCATATATTAGAACCAACAAAGTGCCATAAAGATTGATAAGGAAGTAGGTCAGTATCAGTCTATTAAGAGAGGTGAGAGACAGGGATGTGTAATATCTCCTGGTTTTCTTTTCCCCCCTGTACAGTGAATTATGTTTATAAATTTAGAAGATATGATGGGAATCACCACTGCAGGGACATACCACCAATAACATTAGATATGCAGATGATACAGTATTGATTGTAGACAAGGAATAGGATCTGCAACATTTAGTTAATGCGGTTTTTGTATATAGTGAACAACTAAGGTTATAATTAAATTATAAGAAATCAGATTATAGCGTAACTTGGAAGAAAGAAATACCGCAATGCAATATAAGGGTAAATGGAAATATTCTTAAACAAGTTAATCGGTACAATTATTTCGGAAGAGTCATAACATCTGATGGGAGAGATTAGAACAAGAATTGCCATAGGCGAAGGCAACATCCGCACAGTTCGCGACGACTGCACTTGCTTGGCGGCTTTAAGTTTAATCCCCAGCTCAAGACCCCCTCCCTCTGCCCTACACTGCAAGGGTACTATAGGCAGTCGTTGACAGTTGTTTTTTTTTTTATTACATACGAATCACACCAAACTGAGAATAAGCCATCACATATTCATATGAAAATATTTGCTGGCAACAGGTGCTTGTATGGACCAGAGAATAAATATTGCTATGAAGATAACTGCTTGCAAGAGTTCCTTATAACGATGACAGGGTTGGGGGGGGGGGGGGGGGGGCAGCACATATTGATGTAAAGCTAATTGCTGACAATTACTTATAACAACGAGAGAATAACATATTAAATATTAATATGTAGATAATTTTCGGTATTAGTCATTTGTACCGACCAGAGAATAAGTCTTTTTCTCCATACCCCTGCCCGTTTCAACCTGAAAAGAGAAGTTATAATTAGGACCCGTACCATCCTCAGATCAATAATTCTGTGACAGGGCCACATTTTGGGTATTGGAAGGAGCCAAATCATGGCCAGATCAAACGGAGTGCACGAAGTAAAGTGACGCCCGATTCGATCAACGCAAGAGTTGAAAAGACTCGCAACAAGTATTAGTCGGGACTGGGAGACCGCGAAGGGAACATCATGGATCGAAACCAGAGTTTTTGTCACTTAGCCGCCTGATGGCTTTCTGGGCATGTCGCGGATTTCTGTCTCGCTATGGTCTGTTTTCATGTGAACTATTGCGTAACTGTCTTTAACTCTTTACGTCTCATCTTTCAATCATACTTACTTTATCTGGATATTTGACAGGTATTAGTCAGATTATCGCCCATAGAAATAAACTGAGAAAACTCCAACATACCATTACCTCTACTGCGTTCATCCTGAGAACTAGTCATTAGTCATTAGTCGCGGTTCCAACTTCATGGCAAGAGTCGTCCCCATTATGCTCCGTTCCTGTGCCAGTGAAATATCAAACAAAATGCTCCTCACTACCCCATGTGAAAAGTGGAACAGACAGGAGTCTCGACAAACTAATAGCCCGCACAGGTACACTGTGCATAATGCCACCGCCAGAATGCCAGCACAAAAGTCCTCCACGAAAAATACAGTTCATCGTCGATGGAAGCGGCAGTCACTGGAAAACCAGCAGCCACACATTAGTGCATAAGGCAAACCAGTCAGTTCTACGACAAAGCCGACCTCCATTATTCCGAACATGCAGTTCACGCTAAAAACAACGGTGGACATATGTAAAAGCATTTCACACGAAATTTACAGCTCACAATGTTGCGCCACGCACTCAACTGAGTAGCGAGGCGACGAAATTCATCCTGAGAAAAGAAATTATATTAGGGTCCATCGTTTGGCTCAAATTAATAATCCCGTGACAGCGACAAATATGATATTAATTTGAACGTGATTGTTGTCCATAGAGGGTAGCGGCTGATCTCTATTAATGAGAGCCTAAACCGTGAAATAAGCCATAAGGATAATTGCTGGCGGCAGGCGACGGTACCAGCGGGAGAATACATGCGCTCTTTATTTGTATGAGGGTGATTTCCAGCACGAGGCGGTTGTACTGGCGATAGAATAAATCACTGATATTATACTTAACTCTGAATCGAACATAGGTCAGTATACCATTGGTGTTGTGCCGTTACTGTTATTATTATTGCTACTGTTGTGCTGCTGTTGTTGTTGCCGTATTGCTTTTAATATTTATACTACTACTACTACTACTACTACTACTACTACTACTACTACTACTACTACTACTACTACTACTACTACTACTACTACTACTACTACTACTACTACTACTACTACTACTACTGCTGCTGCTGCTGCTGCTGCTACTACTACTACTACTACTACAGGGTCTAATTTTAATGACTGCAGAGTTTGAAAATATTGCCGGTTTAAGTTTTGTATTTACTTATTATGTTGCATGAACTTTACACAGGGTAAATACAAGACTTGTGCCGGCGATATTTTCAAACACTACACAGTCATTAACATACACCCTATACTATGCTTCTGCTGCTACTACTACTATTACAACAACAACAACAACAACTACTACTACTACTACTACTACTACTACTACTACTACTGCTGCTGCTGCTGCTGCTGCTGCTGCTGCTGCTGCTGCTGCTGCTGCTATTACTACTACTACTACAACTAATTCTTCTACTACTACTATTACTACTGCTCCTATCACTAACAATAACAACGGTAATAATAAACACATTAAACTACTAACACACAACACAAGGAATGACATTTAATATTAGTATGAAAAAAATATAATAAAAACCCCAGTAATTGGATCTCAGTTTTGTGAACAAACCTGGACAAGGGAAGTAGGCGGTTCTTCAGCAGTTTAAGTTGTCGTTCTTGATTCGTTTCGGCATTAACAGGGACTGCTGGTGCTGAACGTTTTGATTTTCTGCTCTTGGTTTCCAGCGTGACAGCGCTCTAGAATAAACACAAACCCGGGTGCTGAATATTTAGATGTAAACACTCGTAGTCTTGCCATTTATGTCTTTCGGGTTTCAATTGCGGCATACAAATGGTTCAAAAAGTGCGTGAACTGATAGCAAATTTGTAAAGCCATATTACCATCTTTGGACAACAATCACATTCAAAGTAATATCCTGACTCGGTCTCATTAAATGTGAAGAGAGAGAGAGAGAGAGAGAGAGAGAGAGAGAGAGAGAGAGAGAGAGAGAGAGAGAGAGAGAGAGAGAGAGAGAGAGGGAGAGATAGAGGGAGGGAGAGAGAGAGACAGACAGACAGAGACAGACAGACAGAGAGAGAGAGGGAGGGAGAGAGAGAGAGAGAGAGAGAGAGAGAGAGAGAGAGAGAGAGAGAGAGAGAGAGAGAGAGAATCAGTACCGTACGGTAGATTTTCTCAGTGTGATGCAACTCTTCGATGGCCCTGGAAATTATGCTGCATGGATTGCGGCGTTGGCAGAGACTAGAACATTATATACAACTATATGAAACAGACATACGGCGTTCTTTGGTCATATAATGATTGCAGACCAAAGAATGCTGTGTGTTTCATATAGATGAATACACAGTTTAGTCATATAATGATTGCAGAGATCATCTCGCTTCATATGTCACAGATTGTGAAAATTGTATGGATTTTTTACCCTGGCTGTTCGAGAGTTTGGGGTAATGAACAGGCTGATAGCCTGGCAGAGAATACACCTCTCGGTGGTGGTAGATTACCTGTGGAAAAGGGAGAGGTGGTCGTGCACCCATGGGACCAGGTGGAGAAGGTGGGAGAACAGACTGAGAACGCGTATGCAGAAAGAATGAGATTGTAGGGGATCGGTAGGGGTTCTGGAAGAATCTCAAAACTGAGAGGCGCACATCAGGAGAAGTTTCAATCAGATAGATGTGGGAATGATTAGCAGTATGACTCTTCGCTGGCTGTTGAATGAGGGGACGGAGTGCGAATGGGAATTCCTGAGTGCATTGGTGTCGATCTTAGGTCAACTCAACTCAACTGTAATGTGACATGTGTACATCTATTATTCAAAGTTTCCAAATATACTAGTTACATAGGAGATCTCATCTTTGATCCGCTTTCGATGGGAGTGCGTTACAAGCAGTTAAGTACCTCAAAGGTCAGCAGTGTATCTGTGTTTAGCGCGCATTTGTGTCAAGTATGCTTTCTCTAGACAGAATCCACCCGAGGTAACAAGCTCTTTCTACCCGTGGGTAGGTTTTCTTTACTAGAAATGTTACCAGAAATGCGACCTTACGGCCTACTCTTTGCAATTGTCAACTGCCATTGGAGTTTTAACGTGTACAATTTGTACAGGGGACCGCATATTCTCCCGCGCTTTTCCTAGACGGCTAGGTATCTGGTCTCACTAATCAAGAGATCGGGGCGATGTGGAATGGTGGGGGAGAAAGGGGGGAGGGTTAATGTTTTATCATTAGATGCCAGTGGTTCATACAGCAATTCCCAGCGAGGTGCTGGGACCCTACCCGGTGCCTTCTGAGCCTGAGGCAGGCAACGTTATTGCATAGAAGATGATAATCACATAAATATTCACACCTATCTGATAGATAAACGGTCATTATACATACATTAAGAATTGATATAAAATACCACGAACAACCATATCAAATATAAAATTAAATACAAAAATTAATATGTATATTGTAACATAAAACAAGAAATTGAAAGGGAAAAAATTAATATTTTAGGTATGTGCGAAACGAGATGGACAGGAGCAGGCATCAAGATAGATGAAGATTTCAAGATTATTTATTCTGGAGGTGAAGATCGTCATAGGGGAGTGGCAATTATTTTGGACAGAAAAACATCAAAATCTGTTCAAGGATATTGGGCCGTGTCGGACAGAGTTCTACTAGTTAAATTAAGTAGCAGACCTTTTAGCATAAATATTATACAAGTATATGCCCCAACAGGAGAATCCAGTGAAGATAGTGTAGAAGAATTTTATAATGACATAGAGTCTGCCTTAAAGAAATGTAAAAATTCAGAAATAAACATCATAATAGGGGACTTCAATGCAAAAGTAGGAAATCAAGGGGATAGATATACAGTAGGAAACTATGGTTTAGGAGAGAGAAATGAAAGAGGATACAGACTCGTAGAGTGGGCAAAAGAACAGGAAATGATTGTAGGAAACACCTGGTTTAAGCAACACCCTAGAAGATTATGGACATGGAGGAGTCCTGATAGTAGGATCAGAAACCAGATTTACTACATTCTCATTAGCAGAAGATTTAGAAACGCGCTAACAGTAGCAAAAACAGTTCCCAGTGCTGATTGTTATAGTGACCACAGATTACTCACAGGAACATTGAGGATAAAGTTGAAGAAAGTCAAGTATATAACAGGAAACACTAAATATGATTTGTGTACATTGAGTAATGACAAGGAAATACAAAACAAATTCAACATAGAAGTACAGAACAGATTTGAAATATTGTCTGATCTAGAGATCCTATTCCAGGATGTGGATGATCAATGGGAAACGTTGAAGAATTCAATCAATGTGGCTGCAGAAACAACTATTCCAAAATTAAAGAAGGTGGGTCGTAAGAAATGGATGACTGAAGAAATTTTACACCTCATGGAAACAAGAAGACTCAACAAAAATAATTCTGTAAATATGAAGAAATTCACAGACAAGTCAGAATATTATGTAAGGAGGCAAAAGAAGCATGGCTTGAGGAAAAGTGCTTAGAAATTGAAAACCAACACAACAGTCAAAATACCAAATTAGTGCACAAAAGAATTCAGGAACTTACTAATAAAAGAACAAGTACATCAACAGGGTGTCTAAAAACTAAAGATGGCAAAATCATAATAGAAAAAGACCAGATTCTACATGTATGGACAGATTATGTGAAACACCTTTATGATGATAACAGAGACGAACAGTATGATATTAGATTTAATAATGAAGGACCGCCAATTTTGGAGATGGAGGTTTGAAATGTTCTTAAGCATATGAAAGCTGGCAAGGCCCCCGGTGCAGATATCATCACAACAGAAATGATTAAAGCTTTAGAAGAATTTGGACTAGAGCAAGTCACCAGACTGCTGAACACATTATATGATACAGGAGATATACCTCCTGAATTATGTAACTCTGTATTTATTGCAATCCCAAAGAAATCAGGAACCTTGGAATGTGATCAACATAGAACAATTAGTATAATGAGTCACATCACAAAGATTTTGCTAAGAATTATCATGCAAAGAGTGAGGAAGAAGATACAACCTGAAATAGGGGAAGAACAATGCGGGTTTGTAGAAGGAAAGGGTACAGTAAATGCTGTGTATATGCTGCGAACAGTTATTGAACGTGCTATAGAAGTAAACAAGGATATACATCTTTGCTTTATTGACTATACAAAGGCTTTTGATAGAGTTAGACATGTCAACATGGTGGATATGCTTGCAGATCTACAAATTGATGGGAAAGACATTAGACTTATAAAAAACATATATTGGAAACAACAAGCTGCAATAAGGATTGATAATGAAGTGGGACAGTATCAGCCAATTAAGAGAGGTGTTAGGCAGGGATGTGTGATGTCTCCAGATCTTTTTTCCCTATACAGTGAAAATATTTTCAGAAATGTAGAGGATATAAATGGAATCAGCATTGGTGGAAGAAACATCAATAACATTAGATATGCAGATGATACAGTATTAATTGCAGACAATGCGCAGGACCTGCAACAATTAGTAGATGCGGTTGTTGTACACAGTGAGCAACTGGGGTTAGAATTAAATTGTAAAAAGACTCAGGTTATGGTCGTCACTAGGAAGAAAGAAGTGCCACAATGTAATATACAAGTAAATGGAAATATTCTTCAACAAGTGAATCGGTACAATTATCTTGGAACAGTCATAACATCTGATGGGAGATGCCTTGAAGAGATTAGAACAAGAATCGCCATGGCGAAAGTAGCCTTTAGCAAGATGAAAAACATTCTGACCAATAAAAAGATGTCAATTGAAACGAGAAAAAGAGTGTTGAGGGGATACATAGAGCCTGTTCTTTTGTATGGATGTGAAACTTGGACAATGAGCAGTCAAGCTGAAAAACATCTGATGGCTGCAGAAATGTGGTTTCTGAGGAAAATGCAAAGAATACCATGGACAGACAGAAAAACCAATGACCAAGTACTACAGGAGACAAATGAACATCGTAAGCTGATTGGAGAGATTAGACGTAGACAGTCAAAATTTTTTGGACATGTTATGAGAAGAAATGGATTGGAGAACTTGGTGACAACTGGCAAGATCGAAGGGAACAGACCAAGAGGAAGACCGAGAGGAAAATACCTGGATGGCTTGGCCACATGGCATGGACGGGACAGGAACACTGAGCTGATCCACGACACTGGTGATCGAGTGAAATGGCGAGTCATGACCGCCCACGCTTTCCGGCATGGCACATGATTGATTGATTGATATTGTAACGTGCGTTTGTTTATGCTAATCTGAGGTTAACGGACTAGTTAGGAATTTGCTAGTGCTAGCAAGGTAACTGGGTCAGAGAAGTAATAGGCGGATGTTAGGTCAGAAGGTGGAGATAGGAATGTCAATACAAAGATGGGCCCTAAAAACAATGAAGTTATATCACAGAGATGTCAGGCTAAGGCACGAAGGCGCATAGGAATACGTGAGAGTAGAACGGATATGAGGTCAGAGAAGTCGATTAAGAAACTCTAGAACCAAGACCCAACACAGGAAATTTTGGAACATGTACGGGCTAAGAGGAGGTTATTCATGAGATAGCAGAATAAGAGACAAGGGGAAACCTAAAAATGTAATGGTGGTGGAATTTAGATTGAGGTTGAAAAGAGGTTAAATGAGTTTCTTGGGAGATCCGGGAAGACTGAATAAAGAGACAAGGCTGGGCAAATTCAGGGGATTCGGATTCGGAGGTTAGTGGTGGCGGAGTTAGGGAGAACTCTACCTGGAGTTTTTTAGGGCAGTGATTTGTTTGGGCAGACAGTGGAGGACTGAGGTCTGGTCCCGGACAGAGGAATTCGGAGTTGAATTAAGTCAAGGAGACTTAACGGGCATCAGTGGAAATCTGAGGCTAAGTATTGGAGACTTAGCCAGACTGTCAGCGGCAGTAGTGTCTGGGAACTAGCCAGTTAGTCGGGGTCTGGGCTGGGGAGGAAATATCAGCCAGGCATTCAGGTAGTGTGACCACAGGAAAGACTCCGAGGAAATTAAGTGTATGCATGTATCTATACTGAGACTGTGCCTGGAAATTCTATCATGTATGTTTCATCATATATCTGTGTCATTAATAAAATGATGTGCGCGAAACGGTGTGTTTTCCAGTTGCTATAGCTGTTCATAAGTACACCTGCAGAGTGTCCATACAGACATACCACTAGATACAACCATAGCCACTTCTATCTGTCACTCTGTCATAACACTTTGTGTACATATATAAATATTCTGAAAAAGTAAAGAACAAATGTATCATTTTTTCGATGTCGTCACCACTGTGTTTAATTCAAGTCCTCCAGCACCAATAAAGTGCTTAGATTCCTGTAGGAAACAATTCTCTTGGTCTCGTGTGCAACCACTCATGCACAGACCGAAAAGTCTGTCACAGAAGTCCCGCCGTTTTGAAACTTCCTACTCCACGTAAACACTTGCTGGACTGACAGGTATGCATCGCCATACTGCACCTTTATTCGCCGATGAAGTTTCTATAGGTTTCACCCCTTTACTGATAAAAAAAAAAACTGATAATAGAACGTTGCTCCTCTTTGGCGCATGTCACAAGTGGGCAGCGATCTTTAAACTGTCATTATGACGTCACTTTATTCGTTGCACCGTGATGTCACGTGCGTAACACTCTTGACATCATGAGCAACAATATTAACAGGTTACAAGGCAATGGCAAGGTTAGTGTAAATTCTATTACACTTTTAAGGTTTTCATTTGAAGCTTCCTCCTAGTCCTATAACATATCATACGATATACCTTCATTTATAACCTAGACGGGATGAACAGGTTACTGCTGGAAAATAAACATGAAAGAAAGAATGTATCTAACCTGTATTTCCATTACTTATCAATTCAGAGTGACAACAATTTTGCCAAATAATAACATAGACGTGTTATAGTAGGCTGCCTATTCCAGAATAAGGAGACATAATGATTAATGTTACATGTTTTGTTACGTTTGTTTATTTCCTTTTTCCAGACACTCAGTTTTTCTACACAACATTTGGTGCATAAGAAAATTTCCGATGCATGCCAAAAATAAATAAGTGCAATGGATTTGTGTGCCCATGACGTGTGGCGTTGGCGTGTGTCTTCTGTCTCCCGCTGTGTTACTTTCTAGTCTGCTATTTGTCCATGAATCGCTTCCGCACATTAGGATTGACTAGAAATAGCTCTTAAGAACTCTTTTCTCACCTGGATTCACATTGATATATTGCAGAGAATATTCTTCATCTTGCGTAATACTGCTTTTGCTTGGGCTATTCCATGTTCAACTTCTTAAATACAGCTTTCATCTAATATATGGCACGATTTCTTACCTGGCATATTTCGCTGCATCTCATCACAGTTATATATTATATGAGGTGAATAAACGAATGATATTTTGGCTGAAATACTAAATACATGATAGTAATCGAATGTGGAGTATGATATCACCTTGGTAATCTAAGTAAGATTTCAAAGGAAGTCCTTCTGTTTGCAAAGCAACGACTGGAATCGCCTAATCGATAATGTCTAAGCAATTGTACCTGGTGGCAGACCTCGGGTTTTATAAACCTGTCGACTGCACGGCGATTCCTAAAGGCTGATTAAGTCTCTTTTCTACACAAAAACACACACACAACACACATACACACACACACACACACACACACACACACACACTAGTATATGTTTAATTACTCGATATGCTAAATGTCTTTCCGTTCTGCCTACGTAAGTTACTTGTACTCACAATGGTGTTCATAAATGCAGTTAGAATTTGTGTATGGAGACACTGGTTCTTTCATAGATGGAGTAGGTATCGAAGTGGTTGTATTACTGATCATTGGTTCAGCAGTAAAGAATGTGCAGTTTTCAGCCGTTTTAAGTCGATCACGTATTCGTATTCGTTTAATTACGTAGTCTCCTCGAAGACTTAGCTGAAGAAACACTTGAAGTTTGGGGGCCCCATCATTCTGTGGGGTAGGTTTGGGCGGCTGGCATGACCCTTGAAGAAACCGCCTGGATATCCATTAGATTTCAAAGATTTTTTAGTGTGTTGTCAGGAGCAAATCTTTCTAGTCCGATTTAATAGAGATTATAACAAGCCACGCTTATACTGAATGGGTGCAAAGCTATTGAAATTCAGGTTTGGCCCGTCCATCTCCCTTGTCGATAGACTTGTAAGGTGTCGTTATGCTCGTGGTCAATAGTCAAGGAAATGTTCTTGTGGATTCTTTGGTTCATGGTGGAATGGAACGATTCTGCTTGTTGTCTGGTATCTGAGAGGAATAATATGTCATCCGCATGCTGGTGGTATAGTTAGTTGCATATCCTTTACAGGACGTCACAGTCAACTCCAGCATTATTAGGCTGTTTGTGATATATTGGCAAGTTTATGTTCAGTAGTTTGCCATTTCTTTCTGAACGACCGGTACCCATACCATATTATAAAATACCGCAACGCGGTATGCTGGATTACTAACTGCGTCCGTAAACTCTTCGCCACGGAGCCGAAAAGGTCTTTAATATTCGACCATCTTTGTTCTTCTCTGTGCACCATAAAGATGTCTGCAGGAATGGGACCCAGAGGTCTTCCCACGGCCACTCCGTCTATTTGGTGGTAAGGTTTTTAAAGAAAATTTAATTCAATATTAGATGTGCAGAGTAGAAATAGTTTCTCAAGTTTGGATATTGATAGGCCTAACTTTAGTTTCTTCACTTTCATTGCGATCACAGATTATCGTTACTGTTTCACACAGGGGTATGTTAGTGAACAGAGAGAAAATGTCTATTTACGTCATGTGATTTTGTTTAAGATCAGAGGTGTCCAGTATTCCAGCAGCTCAAATTAATATTTTAATAGTAAGGGGTCGAATGATTGTTGCACTGGTTTAAGAATTTCGGCAGACCATATAGCCATCCTGTGTTGGGCACAGTCGACCATCGAAAAAAAAAAAATTGTTGCGTATCCCTTACGGGACGTTGCAGTCAACGCCAGCATTTTTCAGCTGCTGTTGATGTACTAGGCAAGTGTTACGTTCAGTAGTTTGTGTTATGTTCAGTAGTTTGACCATCGATAACATAGGCCTAAATGGTACTCAGAATTGAGCAATTTAGTTTGTGCATTGAGTTGAGGGGTTTATGAGCCACATAAGGTGAATAGCTGTTCAGTCGCCTCACTGATGAATTTATCTAAAAGTGACTTCATTTCTTTTCTCACTTGCGCATCCAATTCCCTGGTTTGCTGGCTTTGGATCTAACTTAAATTTGGATGGATCGCTGACTTACCCATAACCAATGCACAATTCCCTTTGTCTTGTTTTAGTATTACCGGTTGTTCATTGGCTTGTAGTGATTTCAAAGCGGTGATGTAATCTTTGTTTAACGGACATTTCTGTTAAGGCGGCGTTAAGCAATATTGATGGTCTGTAGCCACCAATTTGGGTTTTAGCCATCCGACCGAGTCAGTAGAAGATGGTGTCAGCTTTGAGAATTGATCAAACAGTATTTCGAATTGGGCTGCGACTCAGCCCGGTTAATACGTGTAGGTGTGTACAGAACTTCAGTCCACAAGTAAGAGCTTCGGTTTGTACGGCCGAGGAAAGATTATGCACATATTTATGGGGGTTGTCAAGCACCGATGGTCTAATCTTTAACAAGCATAGTGATTGTTCAATTGAGCCTTCTCTTTTGTTTTCACATTTCTAATTGTTTCCATGCAGAATTTTGTGAATGTTAGATGGCAATAAAGATTGAGTTCGTTGATGATATCAAACGCCGAACTATGAATACGTTTTATGTTGGTTAGTTTCAGTGGAATATCTCTTTCTTTTTTCTTTTTTTTTTAACTGTATGGTTGATAGTTAGTAGTTATTGAGAGGTTGCAGAGGTTTGGCTTTTAAAGCCTAACTGTATAAAGTTTGCTGAACCCAACCAACTGATATTCCTGACATACCTTGTGCAGATCTCTTTATTTTGTATATATTGTATATATCGCTACATATATATTGATCAGATGACATGTTGTGCGCACGCCTGTCTTGTTTAATGTGTTGAAAAGTCCCCGATTGGTTGTCAGTTCTTAACTTATGGTCGAGGTGGACTTGTACTATATAGTCATTCAAAACTCATTATCATCAACGTCGCCATCTGCCGTACCTACGACGCAATTGCTTTGTGCTGTATGTATTGTTATTCAGCCGTGCTTCAGTTTACTAACGCTGTTTCAACATGGACATGAATTATGAGTTGTATTTCTGTCAACATGTTGGTCACGGTAGTTCAGTGGCTTGAACACTTGTCTGCCAATCCGGTGGTCGGGTGCTCAAATCCCAATCGATGCGGGGATTGTTTGTCATTGATTTGGGCTCCCCAGTCGTCGCAGCCTAACATGGTAGGTAGCAGGACATTTCTGGACAGAAACCTTCTGGCTGTTTGGTCTAGGTGCTAGCCCCACATTTTATAGACCAATCGGCACTCAGTGGGTGCTGGGTCAATATCACGCCTGCCGCCTTTACTTCGACCTGAGAGACGAAGCAGTCAATGGAAGAAACAAAAATGTCTGCACACACATGAATAAGAGAACATTGTGTGAAAAAAAAGACAAAACAAAGACAGTAAAGCAAGGGGACTGGTGAAAACATTACTCAGTGAGTTAATTAGCTAGTTAGTCGAAAGATCATCCTCATTGCACATCAATCCATTCAGTCCATAAGTGCTCAGATCCTCTCCTCCGTAAATCCCGCAACGTGTAACTGCTAACGACACCAGTTCTGTGTTGGTTTATTAATCTTCTTTGGCTTCCTGCGTAGTGTTCTTGTTTGGCCACTTAATGAGATCCAGCTGAAAGAAAAAAACAACAACAATTACTTGTACAGTATTTCGGCCACATAAAGGGACATAGCTCCTTGTTTAAGGGATGACTTTGAGAGAAGCTTGGAGGGAAGCGTTCTGGGGGAAGACGATGTTATATGCGGGCTGACATCAAAAGATGGACAGGATGAATGCACTTTGAAGATGTAGGACAAGGGGTTATGAACACACCGACCATCAATGCGGGGCTGGCACTTACTGATGGTAATCAATATGATTCATGTTATGCTTGGCCGTGAAAGACATAATTAAAAGAAATATCACCATCCAGTTCCTTGCCGGCTGGCGTGGGCGATCAAGCCTCTCCACAAATTATGATCTCCGACGTCATGGATCAATTCGTGTGTTGACTCCCTTCCGTGCCACAAACCTGTTAAGAATCTTCTCAAGCTGTCTTCCTCTATTTCTCTTTCCGGATGTCACAACGTAGTTCATTTTTTCTCTTCTCCTAACGTGGCCAACAAAACGATGATTTCCTCTTTCTAATGTTTGTAATAAAATGTCTTTGCGACTCAGCTTTTCTTAAAACGTCCTGATTGCTCATTTTGGCTGTCCAATTAATTTTCAGCATTCCCCTGTAAAACTACATCTCCAAGGATTCCAGGGATGTTTTCGCCTGTTTACTAAATTGTCCAGGGCTTGCAGCCGTATGTTAAAACTAGTTCTATGTAACACGCATGAACTCTTTTTCTGATTTTCAAGGACAAGGACTTACTGTACAAAACGTTCTTCATTTGATAAAATGCAGTGTTTGCTTGTCCTATTCTGCTCTTTATCTCAATGATACATCTTCCATCTGATGTTATCCGTGTTCCAAGATATCTGTATTTCTGCACTTACCCCAAAATAACCTCGTGTACTTTTTTTTAGCACATTTAGGCACAATCTGTTTCATTTACATCACCATGACTTGAAAGAAACATAACCAGGACAAAACAGAACATTCTAGAAGAGTTGCTGGCCACATGTCCCACATGTTTCCCCTGTCCTGGCCCCTCGCTGCACACTATGTCGACGGTCGTCTGCACGCACAGTTCAAAGGTCACCAGGTCAACTCTGGTAAACACATTCCCCCAGGTTCAGTTTGTCGACCACGTTCTCGCGGGAAACCCTGACTTAAATCCGTCAACCGCAAGACTGTACTGCAGTACTGGTGTTGCAAATATTGTGTAAGCGAGTCTTATATTAAACAACACAGATTAGATTCAGTTCTAAGTCTGGTGACTTATAATTGGAATATATAGAATAGATCATCTTATACTGGAGTTGTAGTCCGTGGCTGATTAATTATTTTAAAAAATAGTATTAGTGTATTTCAGTACGACCTGCGACTGCCCTCCTCCTATTGCTTCCGTTATGGGCTGGAGAAATAGGGTCAATCCAGGAGCACGTAATGTTGGTTACAGTTCGAGGAAATTCCTCTCCGGTTAATTAAGCTGACACACACAAGGACGCATCTTAAGTGGTCATTGGAGTGAAGAATCGCGCATGGTTCTGTTGTATTGATTGCGTGTTTTTATTATTAGTTATTACCATTTAAGTACTTAAATAAGTTACTTAATTCGTGCTTTAGTAAGTTAATAATAGTAACTTTTCTAAATTGTATTTTGAGTTTTTAAATTACTCAACCTGCACAGTTTTATAGCTTTCCAAATATTAAATATTAATCAATAATCGTTTGTGTATCTCATCTCATCATGTTCCTCTTGTACCTTGCGGTGTCGAGGTGAAGTATAAACTTCGTGAGAGTGCCCGGTTATGGGCTTCGTATATCGACATTCCCATGGATTCTGTTATTCCCTCCGTCCAACGTTTACGTGGTCGGCCTCTTCCTCTGTTTCCATCTGGTCTGTACATCATTGCTTGTTGTGGCATGCTGTTGACTGGTAGCCTACATGCATGGCCAAACCATTTGACTTGCTGCTTTCTAATAAAATCTAGAGCAGCTTTAACCCCTACTTTAGTCCTGATTTCTTCATTTCTGATCTTATCTCTTCTTGATACGTTGAGTATTCTTCTCAGGAACCTCATTTCTGTTGTTGTGATTTTTCTTTTCTCTTTTTCTGTCATTGTCCAGGTTTGGCATTGGTAGCACAGAGTTGGTAGGAAGATTGTGTTGTAAAGTGCTTTCTTAGTAGTTATTGATACATGTTTGTTATTTAGTATTGGTGCCATTTGTCCAATGAGTTGATTTGCCTTATTGCACCTATTTTCGATCTCGTCTTCTGATCTGCCATTTGATCCCTTGATGATATTATACTTCCTAGGTACTTGAAGCTCTTTACTTGTTTCAAGGGATGTTCGTTTAGGTGAATTGTTGCTGTTTGTTCTTCTTTAGTTATAGTCATTACCTCTGTTTTGCTTGTGCTAATTTTCATGTTATGTTCCCTACACATTTCGTTTAGACTATTCATGTGGTCTTGTAATTCAGCTTCTGATTTTGCTATTAGTGCTTGGTCGTCCGCAAACAGGAGTTCTCTAATGGTTAGATTTGCAGATGGTTCTTCTTCTGTGTTCTCGTCATGCGGTATTCTTGACGAGAACACAGAAGAAGAACCATCTGCAAATCTAACCATTAGAGAACTCGTTTGTGTATAAATAAAATAAACAATAGCGGCAGAAAAGAGGGGGGAAATGAGGAATAACTTGCATCCTACCACTCACCACTGAGGTAACTTTTTTGTTTGTTAACCTTACTTAGCAACCACATGTAATTGTTTTCGTGACAGCCAGATCAAAACATATAATTGCATCACAGACTTTTGAAATATTATTATTGTTGGACATTTCATTGTAGTAACAGAGTACCAAGAAAGGACACACCTTGAATAGCAAGAAAACAGTAACAATGGTGATATCAAAGAAAAATGTGACTCCAAAATGCGAAATGGAAATAGAAGGGATAATTCTTAACCAAGTGGATAATTTTAAATACCTAGGGGCATTTATAACATCAGATGGAAGATGTACAACAGAGATTAGGAGCAGAATAGGGCAAGCAAAAGCTGCATTTCAAAAAATGAAGAGTATCTTATGTAATAAGTCGCTATCACTGAATATAAGAAAGAGAGTACTGAAATGCTGTATGGAACCAGTTTTGCTGTTTGGCAGTGAATCTTGGAATGTATGTGAACAAATTAGGAAAAATTTGGAAGCAACAAAGATGTGGTTCCTGAGACGAATGTTGCAAATTACTTGGACTGTTAATGTAGCTAACAACGATTGCCTGAAAGAGGCTAAACATTGCATACAATGATAAGAAAGACAAACAGCTTTCTTTGGTCATGTGATGAGAAGAGAGGCATTGGAGAACATCGTGACAACTGGGAAGATTGAGGGGAAGGAGAGGCAGAGGCTGACCAAGAGAAATGATCCTGGATGGATTGAGATGGTGGCATGGAGGAATATCATCAGCAGAGTTACTCCAGAAAAGCAAGGGCCAAGATCTGTGGAGAGTCATGAACGCCTACGTCAGCTGCCATGGCACTTGATGATGATGATGCCATTGCCATTGCCATTTTTCCCAAAAAAAAATTCCAAATTCGGCCTCGTCTAACCTGCTTCATCGCTGTGGTTATTGTTGAGAGCCGTAGTTGTGTGGATTGTTAGTCCTAATTCCTGCTAGTTTTATTGATTCCGCTTTGTTCGTCGGATAGATTTGTTTTGTGCTGGTCCTGGTTAAGACCGGTCCTTGGTTGGGCCTATTGGGCCTGCATTCTCTCGTTTTTTGGCTTCTTTTCTCTGTTAGCACTGCTAACTGTTTGTAGTTTCTTGTGTTATTCTCCTCGGGGCTAGTCCCGGTCATGTCCAGTCCTCACAAGGCCTTGATGTAGGCAAGGGCAGAGCATTTAATTGCAAGTCTCAAGTTGTTCCCCCCGGTCAGTGTTACAAACTCCTTTACGCTTGTGAGTTTTGGCGGTTTTCTTCATCGCGTGTGGGTGTGGCGTGGCAACAAGATGACCAGGTCTCCCTGTCTTCCTAGTTCAGGTGCTCTACCGGAAGAGCCAACTCACCTTCCTGCCATTCAACCCGCCAGGTTGTTTTTTTTTTTGTTTTTTTTTTTTTTGTTTTTTTTTTTTTAAATAACATATATAAACATGAACAAATACAAACAAACATACATATACATATATACAGTGTAGGGAGGTTATACGGTCTTCCCTGTTCTGCATAGGAACTGTCTGACCAGTCGCTGTGTTACCGGGTTGGGTTGCTGTTTATGTGTAGGCACTCCGTCATTGTCATTGGGTTCCCAATTTTGACGAAGTGATCTCTCAGGTCCCTTCGCTCTCTATTGTACTTGTCGCATACTAATAAGTAGTGTTCGATGGTGTTGTTTTCTCGGCAGACTCTGCAGTTTGGGTTCTCTCTTGTGTCTTTCCAATTGCCTAATCTGATTCTCCACAGTTGTCTGTTTGCCGGTGCTTTCATGTTGGTCTTGACTTGTGGCTTGAATCTTGGTTCACCCAATACTTGGAAGGCATGACGGCCTTTATCGCTGTCTCGCCACTGTTGCCTCCATTCCTTGAGAATGTAGTTTTTGACTATATTCTTCCCTTCTACTTTACCTAGGCCTGTGCAGATTTGTTTAGTGCTGGTTAATCCCCGTTTCGCCGCTCTGTCTGCCTGTTCGTTTCCCGGGATACCCCTGTGTGCTGGTATCCATCCGATGGTGACTTGGCAACCCATGTACCTGAGGTTAGTGGCTGTCGCTAGTATCTCCTCTTTTATTTATATTATTATTCTTTTATTCGCTTGAAATACATCTTAACTGCAATGTTGTCTTCTGTATGAATCTAACAGTCTTTTTTAGTTCACTCAGCGGTCCATAGAGTTTATCTTCCACTGTTGTCTCTCTAGGCCAGAATGTTCACCTGGATATGTTGTAGTTTGGACAGTCTTGGAGTATGTGCTCTGCTGTCTGCGGCGCCAAACCACATGTGCACATGGCTGAGTCACCAATCTTGAATTTTGTATACGTGTGGTTGCGCAATCTGTTGTGTCCTATTCTAAGGCGCAGAATAATGACTTGTTCTGGTCTGTCCATATATTATTATATTATATTAATAATGGCTGTCTATTAATTTCATTCAAACCCAATAAAGTAACATTATGTTGAACAACCTCAATATTCCAAAATGGTAGTCCTTACTTTCTGCGGCATCAGAATGTCAAAGTCAGACATGTCTTTCCAGAATTGCTCCTCTGCACTGCACTGTGACAGCTTCAATAGCCTGCTCTCAAATACTGGAAAAAAAACAACAACTGAGTCTTGCCATTGAAGTCTTGTTTTTCTGGTTCCTGCCCTCCTTTCCCCCTTTTCTCTTCTGTCTCCATTTCTTCTCCTTCTCCCCTCCTTCTGTCTCCATTTCCTATCCTTCTCCCCTCCCTTTCTCAACATTCAGAGCTGAAGAAGGTATCAATCCTCAGGTGATGTGGCTAAAATGCTTCTTGTGTTGTAACTTCATATGTAAGGGTGGTAAGGCAGGACATAAATGGCCACCCTAGTAGAGCCTGCCTGATGGGGAAGAAGCCCAGAACATCATGAAAACATCATACAACTGTTGTTTCTC